>CM032643.1:16046430-16315535 GCA_019097785.1 Fraxinus excelsior
ACTGACTCTCTGCAATTTTGATATTTTTTTAATTTCTCTACAGTGTCGTCTTCTTCCTCAGGCGGGTCACTTCGACCCGTTTGATATCTGAATAGAAACCCGACGGTGTCTCATGATTTCGACGTCCAAAATTTATGTATTTTACATCAAAATTCCCAGAATTAAATTTCTTAATGATTTATGATGTTATTTTTCATCAAACCCATATAAAACACAAACTTGAAATTCAAGAAAAACATTCTGCAAATTTTTCTAAAAAAAACCCGCAAAGAGCAATACGATCAAGGCAGAGGTAAAACCTTGCTCTGATAATAATGTAAGCATGAAATACAATTCTCTAATGCGGAATAAACACTTAAACAGAATCTAAATAAACTTAATGCTAAGAAAAGTACCTCCAGCCATTAGCGTTTTTTCACGGTTTTGCTATGCTTTCTCACTGATTTTGGCACTTCCAAACTCTACACACTCTCTTAGATGGTGTAAGACTGAAGGGTATTAAGTGAGTGAGTCTGGGGACCAAGCTTCAGTATTTATAGCCAAAATTCCCAAAACTTCCATCAAGCTTTGGTGGTTACGTTCTCACGTTTTATAGTTTATCATGGGCAGTTCCAAAGAGAAGTGAATCATAGGACAGTTCCATATGAACGTGAATACCCGAGTTCACTACTTGAAGAAGAGAAACTAACACAACTTGCATGCGATGTCCGATTGTTTGACGGTGACCAGATATTATAGGTCTTACAATGGTGAACCTTTAACGAAAGTACGTGACAGGGACCAGAGATTGAGCGTTTGGATTTTGGCGGCGCGGCGACATTGGAGACTTATGGTTGGATATTGGGGCTTTTTGCAGTTTCCAGATAGAGAAGGTCGTGGGAGAGTCATGTGTGTTGTTTCATTTAAATTCTTTCAAATGCCCCCCTTTTCTTTTAATTTTCAAATGCCATGCCAGTCTATATTTAAGCATGTCTTTCAGCCTATTCGAATAGCGGGATTTTTTTTTCTCTCCATGATTTTCTATATGTTGTTCTAATTTCGCCAAAAAAATCTGTTGCCAACCATTCCAAGGGCTATGACCTTCTTTTTTTGCAGGGTTTCAAGTTTTCCATGTGCGACCATGTGAATTTATACGTGTATGCTTGTGTTATATTATTTTGTTATTAGATGGATTTAACTGCATCTAAAAATGGGCTATACATGTTTATTTATTAATGTAAATTTGTAAAAGATTCGAGTTTTTGATGGAAAAGAGACACACCTCTAATTTTGCAATGTTTTCTTGAAACTGAATTTGAAATGGGTTGTACATGGTTAGTAGTGTTTTCCTCATTTTTTTATGGAATTGAATTGATTTAGGTTTTGTTCCAAGTTGTATTGAAAGTGCATATTTTCGTTTTGAGCAAAGTGGGTTT
The DNA here is from genome assembly GCA_019097785.1 of Fraxinus excelsior. Classification (NCBI taxonomy): domain Eukaryota; kingdom Viridiplantae; phylum Streptophyta; class Magnoliopsida; order Lamiales; family Oleaceae; genus Fraxinus; species Fraxinus excelsior. The sequence continues at coordinate 16,047,846 of CM032643.1, forward strand.
GTTGCAAAATGGAATGAACTCTATTTCTTTGTTGTGTAGAGAGGCAATTTTCAGGCTTTATCAAATGTCACTCTCTTTTTCTTTTGTTTTTTATTCTCTGATTAATTCTTTTTAGATGTGTAGTTTTTTCAAGTTTCTTGAGTGTTTTATTGGATTTGATCTTGTTACTGACCATATATTTTTGCTCATCTCTGGTGGAAAATTAATGCTCAAACGTAGTTTGATTATTTCTGCTAAAATAATTATCAGTCGTGTGTGGATGTGATTTCTTGTTTAGGTAGTATAATTAATTGTTTTCTCGACAAGTAGTGAATTTGGGCAAGTTTTTGAGTTTATTTGTTTTGATTTTTAGATTGACTTATGGGTTTGGAATACTTTTGTTGGAAATTGGGTACAATACAATAATGACTTGTTTGAGCCCCATTTTTTGGTGTATAATGCATTTTGAAATAGTAAATTGATAGAGAATATGTAATTAGAAAATAAGAAAAATGTTTTGGGTTTGCGTGTAATATTATTCTATTGAAAAATGTTCGATTTAAAAGAAGAGAGAAAAATATATTTTGCAAAAATTGGGAATCAAACAAGAGCAAGTATAACAAAAAGATGTGGTATCTTTGATCGTAGGGAACTTTCAAATGACTTTTGATATCTTTCAAGAATTTTTCCCTTGATTAACAATAAAAGTATCAAGGAATTATTCCAAATTCATGAAAAGATTTCTTACAAAGTTGTGAGCATTGTCTTTGGAAAACAAAAAAGAGCCAGATTAATGAAAGGAAGATACAACACGAAGGGAACACTTGAATATATTCATTTAGATATTTTGGGAATTGGCCATGGTACTATCAAAAGGAGACCATTATTATTTGTTGACAATGATTGATGATTTTTACAAAAAAGTTTGAGTATTCTTCTTAAAATAGAAGAGTAATGTGTTTGGGACCTTCAAGAAATGAAAAATATTGACAGAAAAGCATATTGAAAAGTGAAACATCGACGCAAAGATAATGGTTTGGAGTTTTGTTCGGATGAATTGAATAGCTTATGTAGGGTTGAAAGCATGTTGAGACACCTGACAGTACCTGAAACTCTTCAACACAATGGTGTGGAAGAACGGATGAATAGAACTTTAATGAAAAATGTTCGTTATATACTTTCAAATTCTGGCTTGCCTAAGACTTTTTTAGCTGAAGTTGCTACTATAGCGTGTTTACTGATTAATCGCTCACCATCAGTTGCCATTGATAAAAAGACACCAGAAGATGTAAGGTCTGCTAAACCTTCTTGCTATTCTGATCTGAAAGTTTTTGAGTGTCGTGCTTATGCTCATGTGGATAATAGGAAATTGGAGTATAGGTCAAGAAAGTGTATCTTTTTGGGTATAAATCAGGTGTGAAGGGGTATAATAGACAATTTGGTACCAAATTTGATCATCTAATGCATGATTGACATGGTACTTTTGAATATAAATGTTGAAACCCAACCTTGAGGGCCCTTTATCGCCCCGCCCCTAGAGCATCGTAGAGAAGGTAAATCGCGGGATGTGTCTCAGAAGGTTATGGTACAAGAGCTGTCATACTGGTGTCCCACAAAGAGTCTAATTTCAAACATTGTTAGAGGCATGAATCGAACTATCACAATGCGACTGCCAGCTCAACTGAGACTACCTCACTCATGTCTTTTGCATCACTGAACTATGCCCCGGGGGCCTTGGTACTTTTTAATATAAGATTATAAGCAGTATATGTTATGTGTCAAGTTATTATTGGTCAATATAATTTTTAATTATATAAATAATTTTGTTTTCATTGTGGAATTTTAAATTGTTAATGATGGCATTTTACTCTATATTATAGTAAAATGGACATTGAAGAAATTTTGGACATTTTTGTAAATGATTATGTAAAAGTGGACATTTTTTTTTTAACTTTTTGATTATTTTATTGAAAAATGTATGATTCAAAATTGGGTAATTAGCGTGAAACGTCCTTACCTTTACACGATTTTGTGCAAAACATCACTACCTTTCGTTTCTTGGTGCAGAACGTCCTTACCTTTCCAATTTTTGACGCAAAACGTCCTTTTTGACCATTTTACCCTTCTATTGAAATAAAACAAACACAAAAAAAAAAATAAATAAAGAATAATTTTCAATCTTACTCCTAAACTTCTAAAAAATGCAAATCAATACAAAACTTATAAAAATATTAAAAAGAACAAAAAAAATCTCTTTTGTCCCTTTTTAGCCGAATACATGAGCTCATTTTTTCGGTGACTCCCGACCGTCCAAACCGTCAGATATAGGTCCCAACATGTTCTCCTCATTACCCTCTACAAGTACATACCAAGAAATCCCCATAACTTGTTGTATTTTGGCTGGAAATTAAATTCAAAAATCGCAGCCTGAAAATCAGTTAAACACCCACAACTCACCGTTCGGCCACCCAACCGATCGGAATCCACCACTGGTCGACTCCCCTCATAAAGGCGAAGCTACTTATGTGAACAATTTCCCCCAACAAGCAACCAACACCCACCAATTTCAAAGAAAAATAGTTCAATCGCTGCGCTCGCGAGTTCGCACTAGAGAACCTTTCAGACCCAAATTGAAGATGATTGGAGCCAAATTGACCCATGGCTGGGCTAGGTGTGCCAGGTGATGGAGCACCCAACACAGGTGGTCCGCCACCATAGGTCGTCACGGTGGTTTCAGAATTGGAGGAAAATTGGTGCTGTGTCGTGATAGTCGCGACGGACAGCTTAAAATTTGAAATTCAGATCTTATCCTTGCTGTTTGGGCTAAATTATTTGCATGGTCGAGATCGTCTTGAGTAGGGGAGTTGGCCGGTGGTATGTTCCGGCCGAAAGGTGGCTGGACGGCGTGATTCCAGCATTTGATCGCATTTCATGCGGTGAAATTTGTAGCTCGATTCCGGTCAAATCTGTCGGAGTAGGGGCTGGTGGTTGGGTGGGTTGTGAAGAGGGCAATGGTCGAGATCGTCTTGAGTAGGGGAGTTGGCCGGTGGTATGTTCCGGCCGAAAGGTGGCTGGACGGCGTGATTCCAGCTTTTGATCGCATTTCATGCGGTGAAATTTGTAGCTCGATTCCGGTCAAATCTGTCGGAGTAAGGGCTGGTGGTTGGGTGGGTTGTGAAGAGGGCAATGATGACTTCAAGGTGGTATGTTGGTCCGACGGCCAATGTGATCAGAGGTTGAGGATTTTGCCTTCAAATGTAGCGGCTCAAGGGTTGATGATTTTTTCATATTTGTGACTAATTTGCACATTTTTAAAAGTTTGAACCTATAATTGCAATTTATTCTTTATTTTTTTTATTTTTTTTTTTTGTGTTTATTTTATTTCAATATAAGGGTAAAATGGTCAAAAAGGACGTTTCACGTCAAAAATTGGAAAGGTAAGGACGTTCTGTACCAAAAAACGAAAGGTAGGGACATTTTGCACAAAATCGTATAAAGATAAGGACGTTATGCGCTAATTATCCTTGAAAATAATACAGAAAATATATTTTGCAAATATTGGGACCAGACAAGGGAATAATTTTCGGACACGTGGACAGATGCTCGTTAAATGGATGCAAACCTATTTATAATCCAGTCTTTATTCTTCATTTTTGTATCGCGTACTCTCTCCTCTCTCCTTTCTCTCTCCAGAATTTTCACTCACAAACCCTACACCCTAATTAATCCAAGATTTTTCAAAAAAAAAAAATTCTTCCTTTTTTCTCTAAAACTTTAATTTTCCAGAGATGGCCAGTTCTACGACCAGCAATATTTATGCCCACGTCATTGATGACGTCATCAACAAGTGCCGCGATGAGTTCATCGACAATGGTGGTCCTGGCGACAACGTTCTCACTGAGCTCCAAGCAGTAATGATTTTTTTACTTTGATTTAATTCCTAATAATTTTTTTGTCTGGAGGAATAATTTTGTTGATTCTTTGTTGTTTTTGGGTCTTTTTTCGAATGTCCTGAATTTTGTTTATTGTGTGTAAAAAAGGGATTTTTTTGGGTAATTTGATTTGTGGTTTTAATATGATTTAAGTTGGGTTTTTGTAAGTCTTGGATCGGTTGAGGTGGAATTTCACAGTTGATGGTGTGTCTGTTGGTGGATTTTATAGTTATGGGAGTTGAAGATGATACAAGCAGGGGCAATTGTGGGCCCAATAGACAGGTCTGCAACCCAGAAGCCATCACATGGGGGTCCCATTCCTCCTAACCCTGTGCATGACCTCAACGTGCCCTATGAAGGCACAGAGGAGTACGAAACTCCGACTGCTGATTTACTTTTTCCTCCGGTGAGCCATCAATTTTTCCATTTCGTGCAGTGGTAATTTGAAAATATATGTTAAAGATGAAATTCTCTTAGATATAATAATTAACTAAAGAAATCTCTTGTTTGGTGTACATAGACGCCGTTACAGACGCCATTGCCAGGGACAGCACAGACTCCGTTGCCTGGAACTGCCCAGACTCCTCTTACTGGAATGTCCGACAGCAGCTCGTTGTATAACATTCATACTGGCGGAACCCCAATAACCCCAAATGAGTATTCATCTATAAATGACAATAGTGGGGTTCCCGACATGAGAGCTGGATCTGCAAGACCCAGCCCATATATGGTACAATCTTTTGCAGTATCTTTTCTTTGGCCTTTTTTTATGGATATGACTTTTATTTGGAATTGCGAGTTGAGGAATTTTGTTTCTTAGATATTTTCGTTTACACATCCTTTAAATCTGCATATCGGTTTAAACCTGGTGGTTTTAATAGTGAATTGAATGTATTAGACCTTTATTTTGAAATTAGATGATGAATGTACAATGTAAATTTTCTTTTTTTCATGGTGGGTGGTAGAAGTTAAATTTTTTCTTTTACTCATTCAGCAGGAACCTTCACCTTGGTTGAATCAAAGGCCTCCTCTTGATGTGAATGTCGGTAAGTATCATGGGAGAAGAACCTTATAAATAAGTATCAATAAAATGCTCAATTAAACACGCAAAAGTGGGTAACACAGTTTTAGCGATTTCTTTTTCCTTCTAAACATTAGTTTTTATTTGCAGCTTATGTGGAAGGCCGGGAAGAGGGTGAGAGGAGAGCCCCTCATCTTCCTTCGACACAGGTGACTATTATTTGTGGTTCAGGTTGACATTCATTGAGTTACTAGTATTTTATACAAAGAGGACTGTAGTGCATTTGTTGCACTAACATAATCTCTCAATTGCAAGAGATCGACGAAGATATATTTTTTCTGTTTCCTTAGAAGCTTTTTGTTCTTTTCTAAACGAACTTTTCAACTCACATGTAACAAATGAATACATATTTGAGGAAAGGTTATCCAAACTAGGTACAGAATATGTAAATGCAATTAGAGAAGTGGTGTTTGATCTCCATCTGACCATCTCCTAGCTTGGCTCTAATTACTTAAGTTTGTTAAGGTAATGCAAACTCTGCAATCACTTCCAGTGAAGAGGAAAAGGGGAAAACAACATAATGTGAGATATGTCAATTTGGTTCATATTATTAAAAAAGTGAAATTATTGGTTGGCTAAATGCTCATTAAAAGTTAGTATGGAATTTCTCCCATATTACAGAGGGTAACTGATGCTATGTAATGACAAATCCTGTAGCGAAATTGAATTTTGGGTTGCACCATACTAGTTGATATTATTGTCTGAAGTGTTGTAATTCAAGCAAACTTGTAAATAGGATACTTGTTAAAGAGGTGTTGTTTTGCACTGTTGGCAAGTATCATTTTGCAATAAGATTGATGAAAACCTGGTGGCTTTCAAAGCATTTAGGAAAGTGAGAGTGTTCACTGCTGCTGCTTTGCAGTTACATTGTCCTGTATTATGGAGAACCTTGAGATAATTTCATCAGATGACAATTTTTAGATGTACATCGCCAAAAGAAAGTTATATAAATAATTTGGTCCATTGAGAAATTGAGATGTCTGACTCAAAAAGGAAAAAGACAAAAGAATATAGAAATTGAAATGCCCGTGAGAGAGATTGAGAAAGACCTGTGTGGCAAGTAGGGCGCTTATTTCATTTCATCTCTTGTTCAAAGTGCTCCTTTTGCTTTCATTGCTCGTATTGAAAGCTAACTTTTAATGTGGCATTTTCAAAAACAACCTCCTCCCTCAATGATGGAGGCAATAAAATTCTTTCCTTTTTCTGGCTTGTGAGAAAACTTCATTAAGAGCATGCTTGATTGCGAGTATGGAATTTGCATGGAAAGAAAATAAATTCTAGGCAATTGAACTTATTTGTGTGGAAATTATTAATTAAATATGTTTGATTGATTTAGTTTTCAACTTAGAAAATATTATGCTTGTCGATTTTTTTATTTGTGGGTAAATGAAAGAGAGGTGATAGATAAGAGAGAGAAAGAGAGTGAATTAAATGGAAAATAAAAACAACATCTCCCTAAGGAAAATATTTTCCTTGTCTTCAAGAAAAATATAGTTACGAGACTAAAAATAGGAAAATATTTTCCGTGAAAAAAATTGTCAATCAAATAGCACAAAGGTAGGAAATTAGGTGGAAATAAACACATTTTCTATGAAAAATATCGGCAATCAAACGCACCATAATTTCTTCTATCATTTTCTACTTTCTTTGTCAGGATTCTACCCCGTTAGATTTCTCTCTTAGTGCCTTTTCTACAGTTATAAGCCTTTTTTACATTTCCACTAATTTCACGAAAAATCCAGATTTATAACGTGAATTTCCTTCACCTAGAATGGACAGATATGACCAAAACTACTCACAAGTGCACAACTGAAATATCCCTTGATATATACTGGGGAATTTGCATTTTTCACCTCAACTTTTGCGAAATTTAACAAATCTACCCTTCACCTCTTTTAGCATAATTTATTTCCAACCTTTCAATAATGTAGCAAAATTCGCCCTTCCTCCATTTTGACCATTAAATGATGGATCTGTCATTTTCTCTAAATAAACAAAAATAAAAGAAAGCAATAAAACAACAAGAAATAAAGGAAAAATGCAACTTTTCAAATACTATGAATAAATTTTACTTAAAACGATTTAATACATATTAACACATTAAAAAAAAAATTTTAAAAATTTCATCTTCCACAACCAAGGTCACCTACCCTACCCCACTCCACCCATCCTAATCCACCCTACTTGCCGCCAATCTCCACCTCCGTGTTGGTGAGTTTTATTAATCAAATGTCTTGATTTGCCATTAAAAAAATACGGAAATGCACATATCATTATAGGTGGAATACATAAACAAAATATTTCTTTTTGAAAAAGTCTTTATACCACTAAATGCTTGACCTACTATGTCCATAATTACATAAAATAGACAATTTCTTGCATTTATTGCAACATCAAATTAATTAAATTGTCGTCATTATAAAAGAAAAATGAAGCCAATACATTATTATCTTTAAGGAAAAAGAAGTTCATCCATTTTGTACTATATAAAAGCTAGTGTTTGGCCGCGAGTAGCGGTGGATTAGGATGGGTACGGTGGGGTGGGTGAGCTTGGTTGACAAAGATGATTTTTTTTTTTTTTTTTTTTTTTTTGTGTTAATATGTATGTAATTGTTTTTAGTGGAGTTTATTTATATTTTTGAAAAGGGACGAGACTTCATTTGCAATTTTTCCTTAATTTTTGTAATTTTACTGCTTTCTTTTTCTTTTTATTTATTTATTTAAAGAGAGGGAAAATCTGTCATTAAATGGACAAAATGTAAGAAAGGATGAGTATTGCTACATAATTGAAAGGTTGGGGATTGATCAATTGGTACCACGATTTAACTTAAATCTCTCATAAGATAGAGGTCTTGGGTCTGAATTTTGGAGGACGCGATACAAATCTGTGAAGAGTAAGATGAGCTCGGACTCTCCCGGAACAGACTGTATATTCATATAATGGCATGGGCAAAGATGCTCGTGTTGTTAAAAAACGAGCACTTTTTTGTAATGACTCGAGCTTCGCGCCTTAAGTCATTATATCATACGTACTGTCCGTTTTGTGAAAAACTTGCTCAATTGGTATCAAAATTTAACTTAAGTCTCTCACAAGAGAGAGGTCTTGAGTTCGAATCTTGGGGTATACAATAGAAAGTCGTAAAGAGTGAGATAGGTTCGGGCTCTCCCAGAGTTGGGTCTTTTTTTGTAACGGTTCGAGCCTCACGCCTAAACCGTTATCATATGTACTATCCGCTCTGGGAGAGACTTGTCTAATTGGTAGCAAGATTCAATTTAAGTATTTCATGAGACAGAGATCTTGAGTTCGAATCTTAAGGACGCGATAGAAAGTTATGAGTGGAGAGGTGAGCTCAAACCCTTTTAGAGCGGATCCAGGTCATTACAGTAAGTTCCCACACAAATCAATAGAATAATTCAAAAGAATGTAGAAGTTCAAAGTTATACTGGTAGTAACCATTCATATTTAAAAACTCATATCAAAATAATTAACAAAATAAAAGACTAACTTGGCCCCAAATATAATGTAGGCCCTTGTTTGATACACACCATTTCAAAAATATATTTTTCTACTCTCTTATTTTCAACTACACATTCTCCATTACATCACTATTCCAAAATGTATTTTTTGAAAAAATGGGCCACAAACATGCTCTAGATCAATAAAGTAGCAAAAAATTAAGTTTTCACATTAGCGATAATAACATAACAAATTGTAATATACTACTAGGAGTAGAAACATCCTAGAAGTCTCCATTATCATCACTGCAAATAGGATTTTTAATTGAATCATCAAAATATCATATCCCACTATCATTGTCCTCATCAATGTCAATTTCGTCGGATTCTTTGACTTCATTTTTCAATTGAAATGCGTGCCTTAGGGGGGACAAAAGAAAACTCTTTTAAGATTTTACACCAAAACATAAAATTAATCAAATGAACATAACAAAATTGTAGTCTACTACTAGGAGTAGAAAAATCCTAGAGGTCTCCATTATCACGACTACGAATAGAGTTTTTAATGAAATCATTAAAATATCATATTCTGCTATTATTGGCAATTTATTCTTATTCTTTGACATCATTCTTCACTTGCAATGGTACCTTCTCCTTCCCCTCCCAAAAAAGACAATATACTCATAAAATGTTCTAGGTTATAAAAGAAGAGCCTAAAAAGTTGAGGCTAGTTAAATATAGTCCAGAAAAGGCAAGACAAACGAGCACATGTCTTAGCACCTCAGAGACTTAGTCTTGAGGTGTAAGCCTCGAGGCATTTATTTAATGAAAGCGGTGAGGCTCTCCCCGGGGTTGGGTGTGTAGGGGGGCATGCTCAAATTGAAATACATGAGGGTATGGCTAAAACATCTGTCTCTCTCTTAATTATTGGTGAGCACTTTGTGCGGCATGGTTTTTACCTTGGTGCCAGACACATTGTCAATCTTTCCAGTTACATATGCTGATGAGAAGAAAAGAAGCAGACATTAAATTATAAGGCCTTTGCATAAAGTCATTCTCTTTTATGTCCATTACATATTTGGCTTCGAACCTAGATCCCCAAATGTTCCTGGATTTATATCTCTGGAAGATGGAGTACAACCTTAATATCTATTTCTTACGTCAGTTTCTTCAAATAGAGAGAAGTGTGTGGGGTTAGCCACATACCATCTAATGGTAATTTAATAGTTGCAATATGCTTGCTTGTTTTTTGTTTTTCTATCTGAAAATTAGTTTATTAATCATGACATTAATGAGCATGTCTGTTTGGTTTATATGGAAATTCGAGATTCTGCTTCCTTTTAAATTGAAAATGTGGTTCTGTTCGGTTCAATAACGAATGTCCAACTTAATAGAAGAGATAGAAATCAACTGTTTCTTTAAACCCATATATTATATTATGATTATTAAACTGGTGCTCAGTTACCTTCGGCATCATCATTACAATTTTGGGACTTCAGAGAGAAAATGAACCATTACTTAGAACATCAGTAGAAAAAGGAAAAAGAGAGAAGTGAGATGCATCATTGCTTAATGTCTGATCTGGTGAATATGGTAGAGCCATAAATATCAGATTTGCTCACCAAATGATAGTGCAGAATCAATGATGTAAGTATGCAACCATTGAAAAAGAAAACTTGGTGGTGGATATTTATTGATAGGCTAAGTAACTATGATAGAAATGAAATTTTGTTGTGGACTTGTTGGGGTTGTTGGAAGATTTGTTTGAATACATTGTGATGGAAAGAGAGCTGCTCTTCTTTATATATCTTTTTTGTTCCCTTCTTATGATATTTAAGTTTAAGAATTAATTCTGTCATCCAATGTTCTTATGAGGGAAAATATTATTTTTAGCTTATTTTTCACTTAAAGAATTTCCTTATATTGTTAATTTTTTAGTTACACTATTATGGGCATCACAGGATTTCTTCACAATGCCTTCTGGAAAGCGAAAGCGGGAAGACTTTCCTTCACAACAGAACCCTGGTGGATACATCCCACAGCAAGACGGAGCTGGAGATATATCGGATGATATGAAGGTAGATCTTTTTTCACTCAGAAGAATGATAATTCCTTTGTGAACTTGTAGGTGACAACCTACGAACCATTGACCAACATACTTGCTAATTCAGGATAATAACTAGATCTCTCGTCTTTCCCCTATAGATTCTATCATTAAAAAGTTATTGTTTTAAGACATTATCTAAACATTTTGCTGTAGATCACATATTTAACACTTTTATCTTATTGTGGTATAATTGAGGCTTAATAAAATGCCTTTTCTTGATCTTTTAGCAAATTCATGACATGTTACCTATATCCTAATTCAGGATAATTTCTAGATCTCTATCCATTCCCTGTAGATATGGTCATTAAAAATACTGATTATTCAATATTATTATAACATTGTTCTATAGAGTATGTGCTTTTTTTTTTTTAATTGAAGCTTAATAAAACACGCCTCAATCTTTTGGAAAATTGATGTCATGTGCCTTTACCTTGTCCTGAGGCAGCCTTTCAAGTCTCCATTTTCTTCTTGCTTGCTTTAATATTTGCTTTTGTTAGTGGTTTCTAGTTTGTTTTACAGATATTTTAAGTAAGATAAGATACTCTCTTTTGTGAATTTTAACTTTTCGAGGATGGTCAACTGGAAATAATTCATGATACCTAGCATTGGAAATGGCTGAAATTTTTACGCATCTGTGATTAGATTTTTTTGTGGATAAATCTTCTGTCTGCATTTTTTTTCCCCTGAATTTACATACACCTTTGCAACCCAAAAGTATATTTTTTCAAATGATTTGATTTTCTGTTTTTATTTAGTGCTTTCCTATGTAAAGAAGGAAGCTCCTATTGATTTCTAAGTAATGACTTCATGGAAAATTGTCATTTACCTTTCTTCGTTCTTGAGGAGCAGCCAGACTATTAGACATTGATTAAATACATTGGTTTCTTAACGCCTAGAGTTCCTAGTATTGTTGTTCATTCCATCAAATACTACCCTGTCAAGGGGGAATATAAAGAGCTCCTGATCTTGGTTGTCAAGAGACGGATGCAATACCCCTAAATTCAGTTCGGTGTCCAATAGGTCTGGAGCACGCCGAACGAGAGGGAAAGATCATTTATACCTATACTAAAAAGATCCTTTTCTCAGGTAATGGCAATCATGTTAAGCATCTCTCTCCTCTGAAACATGGAGAGCTGAAAATAGGAAAGTGCTAGAACAAACAGAAACAGGAGCCAAAAAGAAAACGGAAAATAGGAATCGACGTTGATTATATTCTTTTTGGGATTCCCACTTTACATTTGCATAGAAGAAAAGGGAACCAATGATTTGTTTGGATTCGAGGTTTGAGGATTAGGTCTTCTTCCTGGAGAGTGCAGTTGTATATGCTCTTGCTGTGGTTTAGTGCTTGGTTTGTAGTTGTTTTATGACTTGTCTCCTTATGGAGTAGATGGTAACATAGAATTAGTCACTTCACTTGGCAGGTCAGTTTGGTTGACTTCGTATTGTATTTACAGGTTGGATTACCTCTTGGATGGGTTATGTGTGTTTGATTTTCTCTTTTCTATTTTCTGCATCTTTATAAACTGCTTCATGGTCATTTGACAGTTAGATCAAGGGAGCAGCAGTCAGCATGTTTTGGTAAATGCTACCCAAAAGATGGTTGTTCAAAGGGAAGGATTGTCTTCTAGGATTCCTCAGTTGGATGGTCCCATACCCGATCCATACGATGACATACTTTCTACACCCAATGTTAGTCTCTTCTTTGTTCTCGAAGTGTATGTTTATATGCATTGTTAGTTTGTTCTTTGCTCTTTTGTCCACTCAAATGTGGATAGCATGGATGGGTGTAATGTTGTTTTCACTAGGTTGGTCTTTTTGTATTTTTTTGATTATGGTCATGTAGCATGCACCTTTCATTTGATTGCATTTTTCTTCCGACACATGTTTTTTCCTAGTTTTATGACTAACCACATAACTTTTATGATGTGTACTTATTACTGTTTCTGTTGCTAAGCAGGCATGTGTTGACTTTCAGAGTTGATATGTATTATAGAAGATAAAAATGTATATAATGTAGGCTAAGTGCCTTTGGCTGGGGATTGAAGGGTTTGCACACAGAGTATTATTTTAAAGAGTTTTTTGAGTGCCAAATTTTACTGAAAAGGAATGCAGAAAACAATTTCACGAATCAAATATCTGTTGTCTCTTGAATATAAATATGATATGAATAACACTTGCATGTTATTTTGTTTGATTGAATTGTTCTTTGAGCAGTGAAGCACATGTTAAGCCCTTGTTTGACAACCATTCTTTCTTTTTAATACTCATTTTCAATTACACATTCTCACAATAAAATATTCTTCACGTAAATCCAAAATTTTTCCTTACATTTTAACCACACATTATTCCAAATTTTACTATTCAAAAACTCTTTCCAAAAATAAATAAATATCTGTCAAACAGGGGCTACACATGGAAGGGTTTTAATTGACTAAATTCTATGTTGTTAGCTTGGATGCCAAATTCTGTATCCTAAATGGAAGTGTAACATTTGTGACAGTTCATTATCAATTTTTATACAGTTAGAATGGATGAAATTATTGTTCTTTTGGCCTCTTCTACATTACTTCTGAGACAATTTAACATCTAGCCAAAAGACATGTTAATTTTAATTTGAAGAGAAAGGATTCCAACTGCAACTCTTCTTTTTCATTTGCTCTGCTCTTTCAATTTCTTAATCCGTATTTAATCCACAGAGATGTGATCTGGGAACAATTTCCTGGGAACAAATCCATTTCTCATGAAATCCTTGCACCACTATGGCCTAGCAGGATTAATAGCATGTTTGACTAAGCTTAAAAAGTTTACTTAGAAGTAAATAAATTAAGTTTTAACGAACTTGTCATGTCTCATGAAACCCTTGCTCCACTATGGCTTAGCAGGATTAATAGCATGTCTTTTATTTATTGGTCAAAGTTGGATATAAATAAGCTGTTTTTACATTGAGGTAGGAGATGCTTTCAATATGAGTATTTTTTTTTATTTGTCTTCAAGAAAATAAATCCTATCCAAACATGATCGGAATTAAGTTTTTACATAAAAATAACTTTTATTTACTTTTAAGCTTAGCCAAACATGCTCCTCTCCTGTATTGCTATTTAAATTTTAATTGGAACCCTTCTTGGAGGACATGGAAATTTCAGACATGAATTCCTTCAAATTATTTGTCTGTTATTTATCACATGGAACTGGTTTTGGTCAACGATATCCTTGCTCTAGAACCTGGCATGTTAGCTGGACTTTTAGTATTTGCATAAGTGGTTTCTCTGCCTTTTAAGTTGTATGTTCTGAGATGCTTCAAAATACTTTACCTTTTAAAGCCATTGCCTTCTTTTAATGTTGCAGAGGAATTTCATTCTTTCATCTAAATGTGGAGGGGATTACAAGTCTATGAATCTCTTTTTTACTAATTAGCTTCCAAAACGAAGTTTTTTTCAAGTTAAATTAAATGCTATGGAAACAATTTGAGAGTTTTGATTGACACTTGATCTACTAATATTAGAAAAACTGTGTTCTCGGTGGTAAAAGAGCAGTAACATGGTGCATTTGTATTGTAAGGGCTGATAACAAGTTAGAAAACAGTTTTATTCAATGTGCCTCATTTGATGTGCATATCATCTCTCATATGCAGGCTACCATTTCATCTGACGTATTTCATTTTTCACGATAACTGAGACAATTTCTTTTCATTTTTGTAACTGTAGTGGGTTCTGTTTCATGACATTCATGATATGTTTTAACATGATGAAACTCACTGGAATTTACTTAACTTACCTAGCTGCTTTTTTTGAACTGAAGATATACAATTTTCAAGGTGTTGCCAATGAAGACTACAACATAGTGAACACGCCTGCGCCACATGGTATAACCCTTCATCTATCTTGCACCATGTGATATGTCTTAAAGTATTTACGTTCTTATGTTGATGCATTTTGTTTGTAATTATCTAGAGGGGGTTGATGAATTAAAATTAAGCAAATTCTCGAGTTTCTAAAATTTTTAGACTTCTGAAATCCCCTTTCAATTTCAGTGCAAGTGCAGCAGAATAAAAAATGTCAAGTGGTAAGTGCAATGGATTTTATGCTTTTTGAAGAAAAGTATTTGTTCAACAAAGATAAGTTGTAACATGTGAACAGAACTGATGGAGATGCAGACATTGCGTTTAACAATGTTTTGGTTACTGAGCCTTTGTCCGTTGCTAAAAAGCTTCCCCTTTGGGTTTCATCAATTCCAGTTATTCAAGTCAAAAACAGGATCTTTATTCCCGTGGAGTATTTGTTTAGTTACATCTAGAACCCTTATCTTTTCTTTGGATGGTCAGTTCAATTCCAGCAAATTACACCCCAATCTTTTGAGTAAAGGATTATTGTATTACTTGCAGCAACAATCCTTTTCTTTCAGTTGGAATTATCCATCTTTAGCAGCAAAAACACCTAACCATTTACAGGATTTACGCTTAGAAGACCAACTAGAAAGAAACTGTGTGGTAGTTTAGCTCATTAGGAGCATCTTCGATAGGATGATATAGCAATTTAAGTTCAACAGGAAATCTTAGAAATCAAGTATATATGAATGATAATTGTTTCAGTAGAGGGTTTGAGCTCACTCGTTCATATCATGATTTGAACAAGTTCGTTCAAATAAGTGATATCTTGGTGAAATATAACAAGAGGGATGCAGCTTATATTGTATTGTTTTACTTTTTGAAGAATGTGACAATGGAGCGTAATGATTTGACTTGTGGATACGAAGGTGCAATACCAATAGCTCTCTCAGATTCTTCTATACTTCTATTTTTTGTCATTGGTGATTGAAGTTGAGATTAAAAGCTTATTCGTGTGAGAGCAAAAGATAGGTATTCTGAAGACAGATGATTAACAGAGTGGCCTTAGCATAATATTTCAGCACAAGTTAAGCTCTAACAACAGCTAACTGAAGATGTCTGCAAGTCAATTAAGAAGGCTTGCTAAGGTTATCTTTTCATACTTTTTTTGCAAATATGATAGTGGATAGTTGGGATAGGGAGATGGGGCAGACTTTAGTTGCCTATATATTATATAACTAAGTTTGACATGACATATCCCCTTGGTCAATTTCACCATGTTGCATCCTTTATCCTGTTCAGATATCTGCTTTATGTTTTGATGTGTGGAACTTTGTCGAGGTATTTTGAAACTCTTGTCAGAGATACTATCATCCAAACACTCTTACTCTTTTAAATACAAAACTTGTTTGCAATCATCAAAACCTGAGAGATTGAATCACGTTAAGCCTAACAATTGTTCTGTCATCTGCACGTTTTTTAGAGATGCAAGCACCGACTCCTGCTCCTGCTCCCCAGAATGACATTGCAGATGATGACGAAGATGAACCTTTGAATGAAGATGACGATGACGATGATTTGGATGACGTGGACCAAGGGGCGGATCTGAACACAACGCATTTGGTTCTGGCACAATTTGACAAGGTAATGACCTAAAGAGAGTTTCCCGTTTTGTTTCCTAAGGTCCTTTGATGTGTTCTCATTCTTTCAGCTATATTAGTTCTATAATGATAATATCTCTGATGGATGCTTCTTTTATAGGTGACACGTACCAAGAGCAGGTGGAAATGCACTCTGAAGGATGGCATTATGCACATAAACAACAAAGACGTTCTGTTTAACAAGGTGTTTGTCTTGACAATAATTTTATTTATCTATTCCCTTTCTTTTGACTCATATGCTGCTGCTCTGTACATTTTGTGAGTGCATCATCTAGAAATTTAGAATCATAATTTTGGCACTCTGTTTTTTTCTGCAGGCAGCAGGAGAGTTCGAGTTCTGATCTGTTAAGAGATAAACTCATGGCTGTTTAGTTTGTGGAGAAAACCAGAGATCTTTCTATCTTTTATATTGTCGTCTTTGGTCTCTATTATTAAGTGAAAACTGAAGAGGATATGATTGAGCCCGTGATGCTTCTCAGATGGTTTCCTGCATACGTACATGTAAACAGTTTTTGCTGACTGCCCTTCTTAAGTTTCGTGAATCTTACATTGAACTCCATTAATTGCACACGTGCTGTGACATTTATTACTCATATCAAATTCTATTCAAGTATATGAGATTCAAATTTCTTTAAGTTCGATATTGTAAATTCTTATCTGCTCGAGCATCTCGTCCAGTCATCCCCCCCCCCCCCCCCCCCCCCCCCCCCCCCCCCCCCCCCTTCTCACCCCCGGGCCTCTCTCTCTCTCTCTCTCTTTTTTTTCTTTTTCCCCCCTTCCTGGGCTCTACTGTGCAGACCTACTAGACAGTCGGGCCAGTGGTTTGCAGGTTGATTCCTCTGTCTATAATGAATCTTGGAATTGCAAGTAGGTTCATATTTATTGAGGCTTGTGCATTTATCACAAGTCTTTTACCATTCTGGTCATCATCCCTTTGGATACTCAAATTACAGAGAGATTTTGCCATTTATTTTTATGGGCGATTGTTATATAATCTTTTTCACAACAGGCTGGCCTATGGGTGTAAACATGGGCCTCGTCAGCTGGCACATCGGGCGGCTCAGTCCTGTCACTGCACCGAGACTTCTATTTTTAAATTTCTCGTACGTCCTGGCCTGGCTGAGGCCAACAGCTAAGGCCAACCTTGAAAATTTAGAGGCACTTCAAAATAATCATTTTTTTATTATGAGGATGACTAAAATGTCAGTCAAGTCGGGTGACTGGTTTAATTTTAAATTAAACAAATTTGAAAAGAGATAAAATAAAGAGTGGAATAAAAAATTAATCATATTAGCAAGAAACAAGCATAAATATATACCCGATAAGAAAGAAGAAAAATTTGCAAGAAACAACTTGCTAGAACATTGGATCAATCAAAACATGCCCAATTCAAAGAGAGAACTAATATTAATAGGACAGATATGTCACATCAACCAGGTATAAAGAGATAGCAAACTACAGAAGCATATAGCAAAGGAATGCGAGAAAGAAAGGCACACGAGAAACAAAACATTTAATATAAACATTCAAAAAGGAAAATGAGCACGTCCACCATTCATTCAAATCCAATCATCAACCAAAAATCTTTTTGTTTATAGACGCAATTACACCCTATAAACCTTAAAGACTCAATTTTTAAACCAAATGCAAACATAAAGATTGCAACTTTTACCTCAAATTGATGCTTCCAGGTAAGAGACGGAATCTTGAATACCTTTAACCTTTTCTTTTCCTTTTTTTTTTCAATTAGCAGTCAAATAAAACATATTCCTTTTAACGACAATTTTGTGATAAAACTATACAACAAATAAATAGCACATATCATTTGAAACATTATAATAAATAATAAGTTAACAACAATAGTAAATTTTGAGATGATACATAATACTTGGATCGGGATCGA
Source organism: Fraxinus excelsior (assembly GCA_019097785.1). NCBI lineage: Eukaryota > Viridiplantae > Streptophyta > Magnoliopsida > Lamiales > Oleaceae > Fraxinus > Fraxinus excelsior. Next base: position 16,065,788 of record CM032643.1, read on the forward strand.
GCAGCTCCAAGGTTTCACTAATTAATGCCAAGTTTTCTTGTGTTGAAGAGTTTATCAATATATATAATGACAGTGGTTGATGAGGCAATGTAGTTTTGCATTTGAATTCTTTCCGAGGCTTCTTCATTGAGTTTCTTCAGTAGCTATGCCTTCGTTCGAAGGGCATACATTCCTGCACCTACTGCTTTCCTGATAGCCCAGCCATGGTATGGAGCCAAGAAAAATTCTATTTGTCCACATAGGTATCAAACCTACTCAAAAACAGGCAATTAAAAATTAAGGTGAAATTACTATTATACCCTTATTTCGCCAATTTATCCTTATTTTGCTATTTTAACCATTTTTTCGCTTTAATTAGTATCAGAGCCTAATAACGAATGAAGAAAATTTTAAATTAAATAATAAAATTTTAAAATGAATAGAAAAGATAAATTGATTTTAGAAGAATTACAAAATATTAATATTTTAACTAATACTAATCGACTTAAATTACAAGATTTAGCGATAAATTTAAGTACTAAATATAAAACTCTAAGTGAAGAAATACAACAAATAAATAGTTCTCAACAATTATCTGAAATAAAAAATAAAGGATTACAAATTTTAATAGATGAATTTTCCGAACATGAAGAAGAAGACATTATAATAAATCAATTTTTAGAACAATATGGTAATTATGCTCAACCTTTAGAAAAAAAATGGATATTATAAATCAAGATGTTTTAACTCATATAATAAATATCGAATCCAATTTAGAAATTGTTAATGACAATATTAAAATAGGATCAAAAATCTTATATAAACAAATTGAATCAAAATTAAAAGAATTAAAATTAAAAAGAGATTTTTGTATATCAATTGAACCACCTTTACTGGCTTATGTTATAGAAGAATTAGAAACAAAATTCTTTGAAGTCACTGGAGAAGAATTAGAAATCTACAAACAAAGTTTAGAACAATTAGCTATTCAAACCGAGAATATTTATATGAATGATCCTTCACCCAAAGAGGAAACTACTGAAATTAATACTCCACCTTTAAATCAACAAGTTGAAACTCAATCGTTAGTCAGAGAGACCAGTAGAACTAATATTACTACATATTGGAAACAAGTCGAACCTGATGACTGGAATATAGAATGGATAAAAGAACATAGAATGATTGAAGAACGAGAAGGTTATACTTTTAGAAAAGGACCCAAGATTATGTCAACTAAGCATATACATCTTAAGGATAATAATCCAGTTAAATTATTTACTGAACCAATTCCTACAACAGAAATCTGGCTAGATGTTGATGATAGCAATAATAAAAGTGAAATTATTGACTCGTGGGCAAAAGCTACTGATTTAGCTGTTGCTTTTCATAAATGGAATACAACTCAAGCTTATAACTTTTTAATCCACACCTTTAGAGAAATTACTTCAGATATCTGGAGAAGAACTTCTGAAGAAACAAAAAATAAAATTAAATATGGAGAAAAATCTACAACTACTATAGATAGTAATGAAAGTTTAGATGCTAAAAATTTTAAAGAAGTTTTAAAACGAATGGAAAATTTCTTTAGACATTTACTTTTAGGAGAAGTTATACCAGAAACAAAAATAGACATGATCACTCAAGAAACCTTACAAGCTGAAAGAGAAATGGAATTATTAAAAATCTGTTATATGTGTGAATTAAATGAATATACTAAGAAATTCGAAAAGATATATATCAAAGCTTCTAAATCCATAAATGAATGAAATTTATCAGAAGAAGATGTAAAATTACTAAATAGATATTTTCTTAAATTACCTTGGCCATGGGGTCAGAAATTATTTGAAGATTACTAAATATATTGGAATAAAATAGAATGGGAAGATCATAACCGTAAAGCTGATACCTTAGGAATGAGAACTTCATTCGCTAAGAGAAAAATATCTGAATGGTGCAGAAAATCTATGTATCAACACCTATTTAGAAAACATGGTAAGAAAGCAAGTTTATGCTGTTATGGAGAAATAGCAGCAGTACCACAATTTGGTTGTTACCAACCGCCTAAGAAACCATATTATAAAAGAAAATTTAAGAAGTATCTTAAATCTTGGAAGAGAAATAAAGGATTTAAAAGCCACAAGAAATATTTTAAGAAGAAAAAACCTTGGAAAATGGAATATAACCAACATAAGAAACCTCAGAAAAAATCTAAAGAAGAATTCTATAAAAAATGTAAATGTTTTACATATAATGAAATAGGACATATATCTCCCAATTGTCCTAATAAGAATAAAAGAGAAAATGTTAAAGCCATTAGGATAATGGAAGAAATAGAATCCGACTCAGACTATGAGATAATAGAAGACTTAGACGAATTATCAGAAACAGACTCAATATATGAGTTAGATATAGAAGAAATTGAAGAACCAGAATTTGAACAGATTTATATGAATCAAGAAATTATAGATACTATTGAAACCAACTTAGATAACGAAGAAGGAACTTCACAAACAGTCGTGTTTGATGAAGAAATATATGGAGCTATAAAAGAAAAACAAATATCTTTAAAAGATAAAGATGTTTTTATAAGACCAATATTACATTGGTTTAATAAAACAATATATATTGCTAAATATGATGAAGTACTTATTAACATCCAAATGTTAAAGGAAACACTACTATACCCCTAATAACTAAAGAATGGGTTAATAGAGAATTAATAAAAATAAATAGATCCACTAGAGAAAGATTAAAGAACATAGTAATTGGAGGAATCCAAATAATGATCAAAGGATTCTTTAGAGAATGAATGGATATTCCTATACAAATGTACTTAATGGATAACAGAATACTTCATGATCCTATGGATGCTCTATTAGGAGTTGTCTCTGAAAATCTAGTATATAAGAAAATTATATTCACTATAAGACCTGGATTTGCCATGTCCTTATTAGATGAAAATTTAAGTATGGGATTAAATCTATATCATAGAATTGATAGATTAATTATGCCACCAAGAAGTAAAGTTGTAACATTACATTGTAAACATTTATATGCCTTTACTACTACACACCAAAAGGAAATCAATAAAGTCTCAGGAGATTTTATACAAATTCATGAAGATTTTAGAGACCTAACACAATTTACACCACCAAGAATGTTAAGTAACAATAACATTTCGTTACCACAAGACATATTGCTTGATTTTCATCAATAATCTAGAAGAATAGATAATAATGTAGGAAATCAAGGATTAGTTACCTTGAATGCCTCTGGACAACTTATAGCCAGAATGCCTAGTAGAAGAATAGAAAGAAGTATTAGTACTAGAGAACTCTCAAGTTCTAGTAGAACATCTACAAGTAGAAATTACCCAACAATGCCTAGAAATAACATTGATATTGACCTTAGAAAAAGCGAGGAAGATAATTTCCTTATCTTAACAGAATATATTAATAATCAAAATAACTACGAAGAAATTATAGTCCTTGTTAATACAGGAGCAAGTACTAGTCATATAAGAACAGACTTAGTTAATCATTTATTAGAAGAAAATTTACCACAAGGAATAACTCTTACAGATTATCATGGAATTAAATATGAAATTAAAACTTTTGTTAATCTAGAACTAAGTTTTACAGATATAGCAGGAGAACAATTTAAACTAAATCTTAAAATTCATAAAGATTATAGGAAGGGAAAATATACTAGTCCAATATTATTGGGAATGAACTTTTTTGAGAAAGTCTCACCATTCTATATTCAGAAAAATACATTACAAATAACTATAGAAGGAAAACAAAAAATGATTTCTAGAATTAATAAAAACAAAGAACCAATTTATATGATACAAGGAATTAGATCAATCAAAACTAGCTTACTTAGTCCATATATTAAGATAACTCTCAATTTACCAGATTACCGTATGATAAAATTTCATGCTGTACTTGATACTGGATCAGGTATTTGCCTATGCAGAAAATATGTGTTCCCAGAACATTACTATAAAAGAGACTATAAGAAGACAACTTATGGACAAACAGCCAGTGATATTGTAGAAATCTATAGAGATTTTGTAGAAAATGTTCCTATAATTATAGGAAATATAGAATGTTTTATACCTCGAATATATGCAACAGATAAAATAGGATGTGATATCCTTTTAGGAGAAAATGTTATCTACACATATAGCCCTTTTACACATTATAAAGATAGTTTTGAATTTACAACACCTTGTAATCACAAAATTACAACACCAAAAATCTATAAAGCTATTGGAATTGCACATCAACAAATTCATCATAAACCCAGACATCAGAGTTCTGCAGGTAATCGTGGTGGATGTTATACAGAAAATTAATCAAAAACAAAAAATTCCAGTATTAGAAATTAGCAATTTAGAAGAAGAATTAGAAAGTATTAAATTAGAACTAAAAGAATATTATCATGAACATCCCTTAGCTAAATGGGATAAAAATAAACATATGGCAACCATTGAATTAAAAGACCCAGATGCAAAAATATCAGGAAAACAATTTCCTTATAGCAAAGAAGATAAAAGAGAATTTGAAATACAAATTAAAGAACTCTTACAATTAGGAGTTATAAAAGAATCAACCAGTCAATATAATAGTCCAGCATTTATGATTAGAAACCATAGTAAAATTAAAAGAGGAAAAGCTAGAATGGTAATTGATTATAGAGATTTAAACTCTAAAACTGTACCAAATAGTTATAAATTACCAATAAAAGAATTGTTAATAAAACAAATACAAGTAAGTAAAATATACTCTAAATTTGATTGTAAATCTGGATATTGGCAAATAAAACTAGATGAAGCATCAAAACATTTAACTAGTTTTACTACCCCTAATCCATTAGGACAATTTGAATGGAATGTTATGTCATTTGGATTAATGAATGCACCAGCAATATTTCAACAGAGAATGGATAAAATTATTAGACCAATAAAGAACTTCTGCATTGTTTATGTAGATGATATCCTTATTCATAGTAAAAATTTAAAAGAACATATAGAACATCTTAAGAAATTCAACTATATTGCTAGAAAATATGGATTAGCTTTATCAGAAAGAAAGCAGAAATAACTAAAACTGAAATTGAATTCTTATGATATATTTTTACTGAAAAAAAAATACTTCAACAACCTCATATTGGAAAAAAGATTATCGATTTTCCAGAAGAAATTAGAGATAAAAAAGAGTTACAAAGCTTTATTGGATTATTAAATTATTTTGAGAAATTTATTAAAAACTGTGTAAAATACAAAGTCCACTTTACCAAAAAACTCAAGAAAAGAGTCGAATGGGAATGGACACAAGAAGATATAGAAATGATAAATAAAATTAAAAGAATATGTGAAAATTTACCAGAATTAAATATTCCAAATGATGATGATTTCTTTATTTTAGAAACTGACACATCCTTATTACATTGGGAAGTAATTCTAAAAAGAAAAGAAAATCATAAAGAATTTCTTTGTAATCTATTATGTAAATGCCCAGAAGAACTTGTTGCTTATACTTCAGGTACATTCAAAGATGTCGAGACAATGTATGATATCAATCGTAAAGAATGTTTAGCCGTTAAAAAAGGAGTAGCAAAATTTGAACCTTATTTGTTACCTAAGAAATTTCTTATTAGAACAGATAATACTCAGGTAAAACCATTATTAACAAATAAATTTGGAACCAGTGCAGCTGAAAGGCCACTTATTAGAATGCAAATGTGGTTTGCACCATTTAAATTTGATATTGTCCATATTAAAGGGAAAGACAATTTTATTCCAGATTTTTTAACCAGGAATGGAGAAAATCGGGAAGGAATTAGAGACATTGAAGTTCGAAATGAATATGAAGATTGCTGCTATGGAGTCCAAGATTACACTAATAGAAATGGCTGTTGTCGAGCCGATATCCGAGAAAGCCAATAAGGCTATATTATCTGAAGGCCCTAGTGCCAATAAAACTGAAGGCCTCAGTGCCAATATTGAACAAGAATCATTAAAACTTCATAAACTATCAGTCCAAGAGAATACTACTTTGTCTCCCTCACAGGAGAAAAAATTAACAAAGGAAAGTATCTCCATGTTAGAGCTAGATCGCTCAAATATCATCAAGGCCTGTAACACTCCCAGTGTTATGGATATCAAAAGTAAAAATGATTTTATTTTAGCATATGTACTGTTCAATCTAGCATGTTGCTGGTTTACTAGTATTGGAGGTTGGATGAAAACCTTAACATATGGAACATATAACAAAGTGAATTTATATCCAGGAGCCCCAGCCTATTGGGTTCGTATTCTATTTGAAATGGGAAATATAATTTGTATTTACCCATCAGAATCTTTAAGGGAAATTTCTATGCTACCAAAAGAGGTAGTCCGAGCTATTGAAAGATATTGTCAAGTTCTTAAACATAAGAACATATACATCAAATTTTTCTCTGCTAGTCCCGAATGGGATAATGAAGAAGATAAGCTACTGCCAGTCAGCCATGTCATAAGGATTGCCACTACTTCCAAGCATCTCCAGCCTGAGAAGAGTGAAATCCACGAAACTACACCAGAAGATGTCATCAATATGACAGCTTTTCGTAGAGCAAAAGGATATAAAGAAAAATTTAAGCATCTCCAAAAAATTATTGAAGAAAATCAAAAAATTTGGGTGTATGAGTCACAAGATCATTTGATTTACAGCAAGGCTGTGGCACCCACTAAGCAAGAAGATTGGCACTATCTTGATACATGGTGTGATCATATTTTTGGAGGAGACGCTGGTGGAACACAGAAGACAAAAAATGAGCTGTGTAAACAGTTTTGGCGTTATCCAAACCATAAGTGTGAATGCTGTAGCAATGAACAAGATGGCTCACCAATCTCACTAGATCCAGAGGAATTTACGGATGAGTGGTTTGAGTCTCATATAGAAAAGTAATAGACCCTCTTTATCATTACTTTATCAAAGTCACTTTGATAAAGAAAAACTGTGGGGTTTCACTCACATTATTTTCCATGTTAAGACAAACAATTTTAGGCCACAGTAAGATTTCTATTATCTTACACAGTAATACAACAATAATGAAGGACAGCCATAGAGCTTTTTCGAGTCTATAAAAGGAAGACTAATTCTTAGAAGAAGGCATCCCATCCTTAAGCAAAAACTTATTTCTCTCTAGTTTTCAAATCTTGTAACCATTTTTCAGTTTCTCTCTTTCATTTGAAGCTTGTAATAAGGTAATCTCTATGGAGTTCTAAACCCTTTAGAGAGAGTACCAAGAGTGCAGCCGAGATATGTATGTATACTCTTTTATAAGAGATATTAGTGTGATGTGTTTATGAAATCAAAGTTGTTTGAAAACACTGTCTTTTTATCCATATTATATTCTCAAAAGCTCTTATCTCACTTATACTCCAACGGTAAAAACCTTGAGGGTTAGTGCAAGTATCTTGTTGCCGTGTGTAGGCGTTTTAGGGGTTGTTAGAGAAAGCCATGAGAACCCTGTTACCATTCAAGGTGATGTTTTAACTAGGAGTTGAAAGGAAAGCTGTGATTCCGTGTGATCCATTGTGAGATATGCAAAAGAGTCAGAGAGAAAACCAATAAGAGTGCGGAAGTCGTGTTGGACCATAACCCACTTTCTTAAATTCAAATAATACCGATCACTTATATCTGAGTATACAAACATATGGGAGCAACCTCGAGGGAAATCTCATTGATATTATTCTGCACTTACCTTCAGCTTCATTACTGTAAGATCTTTCTTATTTATGTTAATTACTCGTATTAATATTTGCACTCCTGCTATTTATTATGTTTTAGTTAATTGTATTAAAAAATTAGAAGTTAACTGTGAAAGAGAAAGAGAAAAAATTAAACCATATTATAATGTGCTAGATTATTTTCTGAAAATTAATAGAGAATATACATTGCCACGTGTATCTGTTTTTTAGTTGGGATATAACTCCCTAGATGAGTAGCACTACTCATGGAGCCAATACTTGTGTAAGCTTTTGTCTTTTGATGCTGGATCCTTTAATGAATTTCCCTCTGAAGCAACAATTTGTTCAAACAAAACCCTGACCATGTCAAGCCCATGCTTCACTCAGAAGATTCCTCGTATGGCTCCCAGCCGTCCGTACACAATTGGATTCAATATCCTTATCCATCATCACTTCTAGCATTGATATTGATTTAGATGCCTCAGCAAGATCATCTACTTAAGCGACATAATCAAGTTCGATGAACTTGAAGGCTATGCCAAGGCAGCGAAATAGAGGGGATACGAGAGAACAAGCCAAAGAGAATGCCAGAATGGACCCAATTCGATCCGGGGTTCTTCTTCTCCCTTTAACCCTGCAAGTTGGAATAGTCTCAAATTTGTCCGCCCGTAGTTTATGCGAAAGAGCACCCACATAAAATTCAATCATCCTATTGGACCCATTCTCTTCATTAGCATCAATCCCAATAACAAAAACCTCAAACCCATAAGAAGAATTTCTTTGGCATGAATCCCAGAAACTTCAGAAACTTTCCCAAATCCTAATTTCTCTTTAAATTAGTAATTGATTACACTTATTAAATTAGTAATTATAAATTATGAACCCATTTTGGCATCTTCATAAAATTGAAAAATATTAAAAAGGAATTTGTATTTTCTTGAATATTAGAGAAATTATTGAACATAAAATATGTTGAAGAAACAAAAACTCACTTGTAAATGTTCAACTTCTCCAGTGGAAAATTAAGTTGTGCTCCCTCAATCCTCAGTCCTCTTGTTCAAGCAACCAAAGCAAATTCAAATGTTAACAGGTGAAGATGAGAAGACAATCGGAGAAAAGGGACGGTTTGTTTCATTCTTCATTCTGTGGATTTTTTCTTTTAAAATGGATTTGAGGGGTTTTGGATTGGTGAGAGTTTTGGGCTTTTTTTTTTTTTACTATATAGAGGCCCCTTAAAAATATGTGGCCCAAGGCAACTGGCCTTGCTTGCCTTGGGTAAGGATCAGCCCTGCCACCAGCAAAAGCAAGTCGAGCCTCTTTATACCTTGAGGATGACTTATACCTTGAATTTTCCTTGATTTTCCCCATGTACAGAAAGAATCCCACCAGAATACACACAAATGCAAGGGGCCCACCGTGTATTTAAAATTAAAAAAAGATGAGGAACCCACAAATGTGTGTATTCTGTTGAAATTTTGGGGACTTCCTTTCTGTACATCCAACTCGTCTCAATTTTCCTTGACTTGTATTGTGCTACACCAAAAGCAAAGTGAGTCTGGACAACTTTCTTTACACCTCTAGCTAGCCTCACATATTGAAACTTGCGTTGTCTGAAGTCTGAACATTAGATAATTAATTGGTACTTCATAGCCTAATTTTCTATTTTTAAAATATTTGGATTTTCATGGTTCCAGAAAAACGATTATTAATAGATTTTCCAGGGGAGTTTTTGGAGGAAATTGATGCTCATACTCACAAGAACGGCAACAACTATTTAGGCAATTCTGATAATAAAAATAGAATCATACTGATTCTCGAAGTGTCTTTCTTAACATTCCTCAAAGTCCCGTCTATTGAAGGACTCTCAACATTCCTCAAAGTCCCGTCCCATCCTGTCCTGTCTATTTGAGGACTGACGGATCAAAACCTAAGAAGGATACAAAAGAGACCTAGAACATATCAAACCACTCCTTAAGACATTATAAACAAAAAGACTCACTCCAGGTGATTTACAAGTGCACATTAGAATTAGAATAGAGTGCAATGTTGAAGGTTCTGCCATTGCATCAACTGCATGAATTTGCCGTCCACGCCCCATTTCTGAAGGTGGATCATCATCTCATCTCCTCTCATCTCCTCAGTTAGAGGTGGTGGAGAAAGTACAGGGGGGTTTCACAGCCTGAGTTGAATCAATCTTGACGTTTGTGAGTCTATCAGGCTGAATTGCAATTGTTGCATGTTTTTGCTACCGGGTCACGGACTTCTTTTAGGAATCATGTGTCTGCTTTCTAGGCTCCTTTGTAATAATTTCCATTGTTTGTCGATGGCCAATAAAAGGTCAAAACTGAGTGAAAATGGCATGAAATGGATTTTGTGTGTGGATGGAATGCATTTAGAGTGAAAGAAAAAGGGATAAAGGGAGTTATGAATAAGGAATTGGCCATGAGGAGCATAATATATGGCTTTTGTTGTAGGATAATTGTTTCAAGTACTTGGATACCGGATTTACAGTTTAGATACCATATTTGCAGAATTATGAATGTGCAAAATCGAACAACATAAATAATAAGAAAAACAAATAAACAGTAAACAACTTTTAACCTGAGACCAGTGTTACACACAGTTTCCTTAAAACAGATTCGCTCCCTCACCATACATGCTTGATGTGTAAGTTAAGCGTCTACTTCCCAGGATACAATGGTAAGACAATATAATCTGAGCACCACAGAGTATACTCCAGCGAACTGACTTAGTGCTCGAACAGTATCACCACAAAGACTCAAACAGAAACGAAAATGGAGACAAAAAATTGAACTATATGCAGATGAATATTCAGATGAATTTTCGTGTACAGAAGACTGGAAAAACGAGATATATATAGGCTTAGGATCTTGTAACTTGCCCACTTACTTCATGGCAATTACAACAGGAGTTTTAAAAGTTTCAACAGTTTTAGAAAGTGAAAAGTCTGTTGAAAACATTAAAAAATGTAGCAAAACGTATGCTCTTCAAATGGGCCAATTTTTGGTCAATTCGGTCCGACATTCGTGTACGTAAGTCGCGCCTGCACACAAGTTCAAGGTCTGAAGTCTCTTTTGGCTCGTGATTTGCACCCCTCTGCGCGCACACACACATGAAGAGAGTCTTTATGCTACACATGATTACATCATTCTAAAGTGCAATCTATTATAAAGCGGTTTTAGATTTCATCCACTTCCTAAGTGGGACAGATAACTTTTTACTTTTCCCACCAACATAAACTCCTTTCACATGGCATACTTTGAGCTTCAATTTCTCATTCACCCGAGTATCATTTTTGGCAAGTAAGTATATGATTTTGATGTACTCACGGAGGAGAACACAAATCAACTTTCATCTTCCAAAATAACCAACCGGGTTCCGCTCAAAATTCGTGCCAAAGTCAGCCAAAATCCATTCGATGTACTTTAAGATTTCGTAGAGCAGCAATCGCAAGTATCATTCTAATAGATGTTATTCTCGTTACTGGAGAATATGTATCAAAGTAATCAAGGTCTTCTCGTTGTCTATAACCTTTTATTACTAATCTGGCATTATACTTTTCAATAGATCCATTTGCTTTCATTTTTTGTTTGAAAATCCATCTGTAGCCTAGTGGTTTACTTCCTGGAGGAAGATCCACTAGCTCCCATATATGATTTTGCAAAATGGAATCTATTTCACTTTTAATGGCCTCTTTCCATTGAGGTCCTTCTGAGGAGTTCACAGTTTCTTGATAGTTTTGAGGTTCACTTTTTAGCATATAGGTCAAAAAATCTGGACCATTAAGATTTTTTTGTCATTTTCCTTTTGCTACATCTTGGTTCAATTTCAACCTCCTTTTCTAATTATTGGTCTAACTATTTTCGATTATAGTCTCATATGTCCGTTTAGAAGAGCTTGCCTCTTCTTTGGACTTGTATGGAAATACATGTTCAAAGAATGAAGCATTTCTCGATTCCATTATCGTGTTTTTGTGTATATCTAAGATTTTAGATTCATACACAAGAAATCGATAAGCACTACTGCTTTAAGCATATCCAATGAAGATACAATCTATAGTTTTCGGGCCTATCTTCACTTTCTTTGGTGTTGGGACAGCCACTTTAGCAAGACACCCCCACACTCGTAAGTATTTATAGGAAGACTTTCTTCATTTCCATAACTCATAAGGGGTCTTTTCTATTTTCTTTCAGGGCACATTATTTAAAAGGTAATTAGCTGATAACACAGCATCCCCCCACATGTTCTGAGGTAATCCAGAACTCACCAACATTGCATTCATTATTTCTTTAAAGGTGCGATTTTTCCTTTCAGCAACACTATTTTGTTGTGGTGAATAAGGTGCGGTGGTTTCATGTATGATTCCGTGTTGTGCACAGAATTTAGTAAATGGTGCTTCATACTCACCACCTCGATCGCTTCTTCTCACCTTAATTTTCTTGTTAAGTTGGTTCTCAACTTCATTCTTGTAGAGAATGAATTTCTCTATCGCTTCATCCTTACTTTTTAGTAAGTAGACATAACAATATTTTGTGCTATCGTCGACAAAAGTAATGAAATACTTGTTGTCACCTCTTATTTGTACAAATTTTAAATCACATATATCGCTGTGAATTAAATCAAGTGGTTTTGTATTTCGTTCAATTGATTTAAATGTTGACCTTGTCAATTTTGCCTCAACACAAGTTTCACACTTATGTTTTGAATCAATATGGAATGCAGGTATGCAATTCAAGTTAACTAGTCTACGTAAAGTATTATAGTTAACATGTCCTAGTCTGCCATGCCATACATTGGAAGACTCAAGTAAGTAAGCAGAAGAGTTTACTTTATTCATTTTTGGTTTAACAACCATTACATTCAACTTAAACATACCATCGGAAATATAGCCTTTTCCGACAAACATTCCATTCTTTGACAAAATGACTTTGTCCGATTCAAATACAATACGAAAACCATGCTTATTTAAAAGTGACCCGGACACAAGGTTCTTGCGGATTTCCGACACATATAGCACATTGTTAAGAGTCAGCTCTTTCCCCGAAGTCATCTTCAGAATCACCTTGCCTTGTCCCTTGATTTTAGAAGTTGTTGAATTTCCCATGAACAACTTCTCTCCATTTTCAATTGCTTCGAAAGCGGTAAATAGTTCTTTATCAGAACACACATGCCTCTTAGCTCTGGTGTCAATCCACCACTCTTTTGGGTTTGAACCCACCATATTCACTTCAGAAATGACGACTCCGAGATTCATCTCCGCCACATCATGTGCCATGTAGTCAACCACATTTGTTTCTTTCTTTTGCTTTGGCAATCTGCACTCCAAAGACTTGTGACCCACTTTGTCACAATTGAAGCATTTTCCTTGAGATTTCCTTTTAGAAATTTCACCTTTAGGTCCTAACTTAGTCCCTTTACCACCGGATGACCCAACCTTATTTTTGTAGGCCTTACTGCTTTGACCATGCTCCGCAACGTTGGCTTTAGCAACACTAGGATTGAACAACTTCTTCTCGAAACTCTTATTGTCTTCTTCAATTTGAAGTCTAACAATCAATTTTTCGATGTTCATTTCCTTTCGTTTGTACTTCAGATAATTCTTAAAATCTTTCCATGCGGGGGCAATTTTTCAATAATTGCAGCCACTTGGAAAGTTTCACTCAACATCATCCCTTTGGCATGAATTTCCTGAAGAATTACTTGGAGTTTTTGCACTTGACTGATTACAGTTTTGGAGTCCACCATCTTATAATCTAAGAATTTGCCGACAACAAACTTTTTAACCCCGACATCTTCAGTTTTATATTTTCGGTCCAAAGACTCCCACAACTCCTTAGCAATTTTCATAGTGCTATACACGTTGTACAACGAATCTGCTAAGATGTTCATAATATAGTTTTGGCATAGAAAATCTGAATGGTTCCAAGCATCAAGTGCACTGATCGCTTGAACGTCTCCCTCACCCTCATTGAGTTTTGGAGCAGTTTCAGTCAAGAATCTAGCAAGATTCAAGGTGGTCAGATAAAATAACATTTTCTGCTGCCACCTCTTGAAATTAAAGCCATTGAATTTGTTCGATTTTTCTCCAGGATTAACCGGAACAGTAACGGTATGGCCAGTTGTTTGACTCACAACATGACTTGACAATCTAGCCACAATCTAAGTCACAACAGAACTTGACCCTTGAGCCACAACAGAGCCCATAGCCTAATTTTCAGCAGTCGCATCTTGGGTTACATCCATGTTAGTTTGTTCAGTTGCCATTTCTGAAAATAAAACAAAAATATTAGTTTCCAATAACCAATATTAATTGTCCAATAAACCAAATGAAACAATTAAAAAAAATTTGTTTTAAGTTTGTAGGATAATTGTTTCAAGTACTTGGATACCGAATTTACACACTAAATACCGGATTTACAGCTTAGATATCGTATTTGCAGAATTATGAATGTGCAAAACCGAGCAACATAAATAATAAAAAAACAAATAAACAGCAAATAACTTTTAACCCGAGGCCTGTGTTACACACAGTTTCCTTAAAACAGATTCGTCCCCTCACCGTACGTGTTTGAGGTGTAAGTTAAGCGTCTGCTTCCCAGGATACAACGGTAAGACAGTATAATCTGAGCACCGCAAAGTATACTCCAGTGACTGACTTAGTGCTCGAACTGTATCACCACAAAGACTCAAACAGAAATGAAAACGGAGACAAAAAATTGAACTGTATGCATATGAATATTCGTGTACTGAAGATGGAAAAACGAGATATATATAGGCTTAGGATCTTGTAACTTGCCCACTTACTTCATGGCAATTACAACAGGAGTTTTAGAAGTTTCAACAGTTTTGAAAAGTGAAAAGTCTGTTGAAAACATTAAAAAATGTAGCAAAACGTATGCTCTTCAAATAGGCCAATTTTTTGTCAATCCGGTCCGACATTTGTGTACTCAGGTCGCGTCCGCACACAAGTTCAAGGTCTGAAGCCTCTTTTGGTCCGTGATTTGCACCCCCCCTGCGCGCGCGCACGTGGAGAGAGTCTTTATGCTACACATGATTACACCATTCTAAAGTACAATCCATTATAAAGTGGTTTTAGATTTCATCCACTTCCTATGTGGGACAGATAACTTGTTACTTTTCCTATCAATATAAACTCCTTTCACATGGCATACTTTAAGCTTCAATTTCTCATTCACCCGAGCATCATTTTTGGCAAGTAAGTATATGATTTAGATGTACTCAAGGAGGAGAACACAAATTAACTTTCATCTTCCAAAATAGCCAACCGGGTTCCGCTCAAAATTCGTGCCAAAGTCAGCCAAAAACTCAATTTTTCCAACATTTGTTACGAAGTTATAGGTAAAGTGATCAAAGTGAATGGCAAAGGTTACATGTAACGGATGGACGCCTAATGGTTCATAAATACACATGAATGATAACTTTTCAAGTGTTCCAAGGGGTCACATCCTGAATAGAATGATGGTATTCATAGTAAAGACTATCGAAAATCATCTTACGTGATATACATGTGTCACTTTATTTATTGCATCACGTAGGACGACTACTGATAGTTTTTACTATGAATAACATTACTAGAACAGAATAAGCATTACCAAAAAAATGTCATAATTTTTATGACAATTATGAAAACAAAAGCGCCATCTTTGGATTACTTCCAATTTTGGTCACTGCATTTATGGATCAATTTCAATTAGGTCACTAAATTTTAATTTACTTTCCAGTTTAGTCACTATGTTAGTCTCCGACGTTAAAAAACCGACTGATATTGAAACAAAATGAAGTCATCATCAGCAATTAGCTTTTGTCGTTGGTGGCTCAGTACGAGTTTTTTCTTGTCTTATCCAATAACTTTCTATACTTTCAAACTTAATCAATCAAGATCACCAGTTATTAGAAAAAAAAAATGATTCTCTTGTTTCCTGTAGAGATGAGCTAAAATAATTTAATGATTGAAACGAGAGAAATGAAATGATCGTGTGGAGACAAATTAAAGCTTAATAATCTAGATGGAAATTTCCTATAAATTTAGTTGGCGGAACAAAAATATAACCTCTCATAAAAAACTTATATATCTATAGTCTATATATTTAGAATATGTAAACGGGTAATTATGATCAGTATATTATTTATTTGTTACATCACATTTTAATTGCAATACAAGTTTCTAACTTTCGTTCATTGTTGTACATTCTAAAAAGGAGAAAAAAAGAGGAGGAGAGCCTCTCCTCTAAACAAAAGTAATTATATAAAGTTATAAAAGATTTGTAACAATCTTTTTCCGTATTTTTATTTTTTCTTAATTTTATTTTAAATAATGAAATTATTATTTAGCTTGAACAAAACCCAATTTTGAACTTTATTAAATGCTAATTTTATTATGTTTTTGTTACTATATAACCGTAGAAAATACAATTAATCTAGCTGTACAAACCTTGTTTGCAAAATAAATGTTGACAAGATCTAAGTCATTAATTTTCATTGATTTCAAAAATTGTTTTTAAAATGATTGACTTAGATATTGTCAACATAGTTTGTAAACCAAGTTTGTTATAATTAGTACAAATAGCATGATTCCAGAAAAAATTATTATACAATAAAGGTTATTAATTTATAGAAGAATAATTTATCCCATGAGTACAAGTTGAGCCAAGAAATTTTTACTATGTTATTATTTTGTTACAATGGTTATATTATATTACAACAAGAACAAATAATTTATTTTATTTCATATACTGCAAGTGAACCAATTTCATTAATTTATAAAATTTCTTTTTAAAACATGAGAAAAAGAGAAAGAAATAAATTTAAATATTTTTTAATAACAAATTTAAGAGACAACATCAAAGATATTGTTCATCTTTTTGACAATACTAGTCTATTGCCCGTGCAATGCACGGGCAATGTTATTTCGAAGGTAATATTAGCGTTTCCAAAAAAATATATTTATCTCCTTTTTTGATGGATTCTTCTTAAGAATTTGATGCATAATGTAACATTTTTTCATGCACTCATTTTTTCAGAGTTAAGAATTATAGATACTGAACTTTATTATCAAACGTTATGAAAATAGGAATTAATAACGAAAGAACATAATATTAATTGAATGACAAATGGAACCCAATAACATTGACAAATTGCAAAAAAGTTTTAATTTTAGATGACAAAAATCATAAGTAATAAAAGTACATTCTTCCTTCTATCCTCTCTTCGCATGGGATATGATGTAAAATTTATTTTATATCCTACCAGCAGGTACGAATGTGAGCTAAATAAAAGAACTCTTGACAGTTTTTTGTGTTAATTTGAAAAAAAAATGTATTTACTAACGTAGTGATGAACTATACTAAATTGGCCTTCAAATCATGTGAGCAGCTCTTATCACTTTCGTCAACATCTTCAACAATCCCTTTGACAAGACATCCCGATTGAGTGCTTTCTACATAGGCTTTACATGCTATCAGAATATCACGAGAATGCTTGTAGAAATGTCATATCACAAAGTCCTCGAAATGCTATGAGCAACACAAAACAAAACTTAAATCAGTATACAGTGATCGTTACCTAAAGGGAAATAATAAATTGAAATTAATTACCAAAATATGTAAGAATTGAAATGCCTAATAATAACAGTAGTACATAGAAGGATCTCAATTTCATCTTACCTTCGATGGCGGCCTCATACTGTACACCATTGTTTAGAGAGAATGAATAAAAATATTCTCATTGTATGCCATTGAACACTTTTCTCATGTCGCTGAACCACTCATATTTGCATATCTAGACTTATTAAAATAGGGCTTAGCATTTAAAAGTAGACATTGTATAAAGACCAAAACATGTAGTATAGTTGATATATCATGGATCAATTTCTACTTTTGACTACCACTTTAAGTGTTGAGAAGGCTTAGGCATACTTCGCCACAATTGTACAAGTTTTGATTGATGCGAAGTCCACCAGAGTGGTAATAGACTTGCTGCAACAAAAAGTAAGTTAGTATTAATGGAAGACAATATATTGACATATTCGAAAGTGTAAAATGGGTTGGACACAAAAATATCTAAAACATACAAGTGGAATATTGGGATAGCTTCCAGGAAAGAAGATGTCGAAGGAAAAGAGACCATCATGGTATGGGGTTTATTCTACTCTTATTATTATAGCCCTCAAAAGATTCATTCTGAATTCAGAGACATACGTAAATATGGTATTTGATAGAGTGGCAGCAAAAATATAAAAGGTGAGGAATAGATTCATTCTAACAAACTCAGCAAAATGATGGTAACACCATTAGTTTTAACAAAATGCATACGAATTATAACTAAATTTGCTCAGATATCATCATAAATTGATCATGAATATTCAGAGAGCTTACCAGGAAAACCAGGTAATATCTTGAAATAAAAAAATGTAGAGTCCATAAATATGATTAGAAGCTCACAGACAAAATGGAAATGGCTGAAATTAAAACGAATTATGGTTAATGGGAAAATTTATACCATGCATTAATAATGATTAGACAAAAAAGTAATAATAACTAACATGTTATCAAGAGTATATGCATGAGAGTTTTTGAAGTTTTTTTTAGATATAGTTACTTCCATCATGGTTGTTACTTTAGAGTACCGTGGTGCCATAAATCCAAGTACGTGTGAAAAATATACACAAATATCATAAATCCTGAAATATTCCAAATCGAAATTAGTTATTATAAAAATAAGAAATAACAAAAATCAGTAATATAATTATAACAATGAGCCACTAAGATATGCGACAAATACTTACGAAGAAGTTATATTTCTACAAATGAATGAATGAGAGAATTTCTCTGTAGACAACATTTTTCGTACATGTAATGTGTAAATTGTCAGCGCTTGATGGTTTTAGTAAAACCTTTAAAGATTTTCTTGTTTTAGCTCTTGACAATGCTACATAAAGTTGACCATGACAGAAAACTGGTTCAGGAAGATACAAACCAACTTAATCAAGTGTTTGACCTTGTGCTTTATTTATCGTCATTGCAAAACATGGTCTAATCGGGAATTGAGTTCTTTTAAAATAAATTGAAGTTTGATCATTTTTCATAGGTATAAAAGGAATTCTTGGTAAGAAAACATGTTTTCCACAATATTCACCAGTTGTAATTTCAGCAAGAATTACATTCTTATCAAATTTTCTACAAGTAAGGCGTGTTCCATTGCATAAGCCTTCAGAAGGATTGATGTTCCGCAATAACATCACATGACGGTTTATCTTAAGCTTCAATTCATGAGGCGGAATACCATTTGGAGTCAAAGTGTTCAAGAAATCTTCCTGTAGGCTATGTTCTGATTTGTCAATTGTTTCATCGAAGCTATAATATGTGAAAATTGTACCAGGAATCTGATCAAGTAAAATTCTGTTAATATGATCAACACATTCATTTCTAGGCGTAAGAATTACTCGATTTCCCATCGTATGTAAATTATCAACATATGTTTCTATTTTTGGAAAAACATGATTTATCAAAATTTTCAGAGATGTAATTTCATCCTCAAATGGTACAATTATATTGCTCGGAAGCTGAATGCAGTTACAACTGTGTTCTTCCTCTGTTCCATTTCCAACTCTAAGCAAATAATCAGAAAATGTGGGATCCAATTTTGCTCGCATGTTCTCAACCAACGGTAGATGTGAATACGAAGGCCATAGGTTAGAGAAGACTAAGCTAGCTTTCATTATGTCTTCTTTTTTTCCTCTCGGTATCACTGGTAAAATTTGTCTGAAATCTCCTCCTAGAACGACCACTTTTCCACCGAAAGGCAAATTACAATCAGTGATATCTCTGAGCATTTTATCAACGGCTTCAACGGCACAACGATTCACCATAGGTGCTTCATCCCAAAGTATTAATGTAGACATTTTTAACAAAGTCTCCAGAGCCAATTGTTTACTAACAGAACAGATAACTTCACCAACTGTTTCCAGAGGAATTTTAAATCTTGAATGAGCTGTTCGACCTCCAGGTAAAAGAGACGCAGATACTCCAGAAGATGTTGTAGCTAAAGCAATTAAATTTTGAGACCTTACACCTGTTAGTAGAGCTTTATATAAAAAAGTTTTGTCCGTTCCTCCTAGACCATCGATAAAATAGACCCCACTTGATTTGGAATTTACTTTTTCCATAATTGTATCATATGCAAATTGTTGTTCATTATTTAAGCTTGATGTATAGGTATAGCCTCCTTCTATATTCGAATTTGTTGTCTCATCTGCAACCATTCTTCTCAACCTTTCATTTTCACCTATATGTACACTGAATGATACTATTTCATAGTCATTTATGCTTTTACCCGATGATTCTAAAATAGAATTGATGTCTTCTAAAACTACGAGTTCAGCATCCCTTGAAAGTATATTTTCATATACATAATCATCGATCATATAAACTTTAAATTTATCCCACAGTAATTTTGGATTATCAGGGTTGCAAAACATAAGAAGTGTAGCAAAAAGACGTCTTAAAGAAGTAGGCATTTTATAAATAATAGCTTCAGACAGACATTCTTCACAATGATTGTCTCCGCCTAACAAACTGTGTAAAAGTGCTCCTTCTCGATATGTATTAACAGTTACTCCGTTCAAAGTTCGTAAATCATGAAATGATGTTGGACCTCGAATATGATTGAGAAGAACGCGTAGGAAATATCGTTCTCCTTCAGATGGATTCGCTGCGACAATTCGTCCTATAACAACGTATTTTTTTCTGGGAGTCCAAATCTTCTTAGTTGAGTTCCAAACAAAATGGGTTGGAAAATCTCGATACAACAATGTACGCGCAAATTCATTTGCTTTATTTACCTCAAAAAACTCTGTCAACATTGTTCTTTTCATATTTTCATTGTCAATAATAGTAGACAAATCATCTTCGTTGTCATATCTTACTTGTTGATGATTTTCGATATGAAGCTGTAAAGAATAAACAGTTGGATAAATTTCCGCCAAATTAAACGAGAAAATCCTCCACATAGCTTCAGGTGGAGATATCCATCTAGCAGATTGATAAGATGAGATTTCGTCGGTTTCTTTTCCTGTTTCATTTGTGGAAACTGAAAAATGAATACGATCATGTCATTTATACACGTATTTGTACAAATATTTTACAGTTTTAATAGAAGAACATACTTCAACATTAATGTGGCAGTCAAATTTTGCGCTCAAATAAGGATTATACGGTACAACCCATCGATTGTCTAACATTTGACCTCTAACTTTAATAGAAATACCATTATCACGACGTTTATACAAAGGATATGAGTTATCACCGAATATAGTAGAATTACAATAATCTATAGGATATTTATTTTTACAACTATTGTTTCCTTCCATACATACGTTTTTTGGATTAAGATGTCCACAAGGGCCATGCATATTGTGTTTAACAATAACAGAATGAAGATAAGGATATTCATTTTCATTAGGAATTTCACAGCAAACTATCTTATCAACATCTAGACCAGAACAAATTTTGTAGCCGTATTTAAAAATTAACAATAGATGTGCATGAGGAATTCCCCTTTTTTGAAATTCAATAACATATATATGCGCAACAACTGGGCCTAGGATATTTTTTTTGTATAAATCAGTTTTCAACTCTTCTAGTTTTGCTCTAAATATACGCACAATTAGATCAGGTCGATTTTGAATCTCATCATTGTGTTTTAGCTCTTGTTTAATCTCTGGCCAATTTGGATTACATGTTATAGCTAAGAAGATGTCCGATTTTCCATAACGCTGTACAATAGCCGTTGCATCCATATATCTCCTTAACATATCTCTAGGTCCACATGTAAAAGACTGAGATAAAATAATTTTTCTTCCAATTTTGTACCCTCTTGTCTCTCCATTTTGAACGCTATCTACAATACCCTGGTAAAGTTCAGCTCGAATTTGACTTTGGTTGTTACGAAAATAGTCTAACCGTGCAGTTTCGATCTTGACATGCATATCTACAACATATTGTTGGAACAATCTACCACTGTGAAGTAAAATAGACTTACCGGAAGGCCTAATTTGCAATTTATATGAATAATATTCTCGACAAGAAACCTGTGATCGTTTCTTCATTCCATTAAGCACTGCAGAAAAAAAGTCATCATTCAATTAGAACATTGACGATGCAAAACTTAGGTGAATGTACAATAACATAAATTTACAAACCTTGATTTTCCTTTTCAATAAATTCAGCTGCAGAGGTAACTGTATTTGGAAATTGAACAAATTTAGAGAAATGTTCAGTCCTTCTACACCTCTCAATGCCTCATGCCAACCGGATTCTCCGTATGGAAAAAGTAGAGAATATTGCAAAGGATCATAGCAACCATAGTAATAATGAACTCTATGTGAATCACCAGAATGACCGTATATGGTAATGTCACGAAAGCGAATATTAGTATTTTCATCGTTTTCGACCCATATAGCAGCAACTTCAGATGAGGTAGGAGTATTAAGTACTCTTTGATCAAGTCCTGGATCGCATCTTATATGTATTTGATGATCTCGTAAGTTAGTCATATTACTTAAAGATCGGAAAAATCTACTATATGGATTTACCTTCAAGATTTCAATTAGAATAGTTAAAGTACATTCATCAAAGTTCTCTAAAATCTTCATACGATTTTGAATCTCATTATTTGTATCATAAAAATATAACTGCATATAAGAAGGCTTATTGTTCTGTGGGATAAGTTCGTTTACGTAATGATATACTTGTCCTTGAACTCTAAATGTGTAAATACCTCGATATGCTTTAAAGAGCTCTTTATCGTATTTGACACCAAATGAAGTGAAAGCAAAGTGGTTATTATATCCTCGTGCAATTTTTTTAAATACCATATATTTAGATTCTTTAGAAGTAAACAAGTTGTACAATTCAGTGGGTGGATCAGGCATAGAGATATGTACTTTCCCATCAGAACAACAAAACCCTTTATTTTCTCTATAAATTTTTCTTGCACCACAATATTTACAACTATTGCATGTCGGTAATATGTATGCAGTCGTTGGTATGTTCAATACATTAAAACCACTTGGTAATGTCAAATTGGAAATATGAGGTATATCTTGGTTTGAAGTAGAAGCCTCAAAATCATGATTCATTATAGGTTGTTGCATTTGTACATCATTCGAATTATTATGTTCAGATGATAGAGGATTACCTATTCTCCTACGAAGATCATTGCAACCACTTCGAAGTCGTTTTCGTCGATACCTATTCCTTTGATTTTCTTGTTGGCGATGAGACATTGTTTCAAAACCACTCGAAGTATCCATATCAAATAGTTGGAGTCCAAAGTAACAAACAGGAACTAAAAGAATTAAAGAATATTATTAACATTTTTATATTTTGAAATAAAATAAAGTTGTAGAATAGTTGAATCAACTTCTCTATCACCAGATGGTACAAAAATGCCTACAATACTAACAATTTTTGTGGAATAATTGAACTTGAACAATAACTGTACAAAAAAATAATCTTACATATGTTAAAATATACATACATAAGGTAAAACTAAAATTTAAAATATCAAAATTTGTGAACAATAACTGAAAATATACCTTAAAAAGAGAAAAAATAGTATTCACAAAGAAAACTCGAGAACCAGCAATTTATTACAAATTTATAAGTTACTATAAATAAATAAATAACCATAATACTATATAAACATATAATATTATGAACAAAAATCTAAATAGTTCAGTTAGAGAAACTTACCTAAGATAGAGTGCACTACTGCAGTCAATTATAACCACAAGAAAAAATAATTGGATACTGCATAGAAGAGAACCATAAATACAAATTAGAATCTACAATTTGTTAATAATAGTTAAATGGTAAATACTATAATAAAAATTTTAGAGAAAAAAATACAAAGGTTAACTGCAAATTGAAGTTTACAAAATTTATAAAAAAATAAAAAAAATATTGTACCTGAAAATAGCACAATTCAATTGATGTTAAAAATTATGATATTTTTACGTTGAGAATGATATCTTGCAACTGAAAAAAAGATTGAAAACAAATTTAATATAGAAAGAATTAGGAATGACTAAAAATATAACAAGCAAAAGAAAATCATAATCATAATCATAATAAAAGTTAAAAATCGAAGTATATGAAATAAGTTACATATTTTTTTGACCGAATGGATGAGATACACCAATCTAGAGGTTCAAGGACAACGCTCTCGACGGGGATCGACCTACCCAGTCAGGTCGCGGGGGTCGAAGGGACAGCGCCCATCGTGGGGGTTCGTGGGCAACGTCCCCGAAGGGGATCGACCTGCCCGGCCAGGTCGCGGGGTTGAGGGGGCAGCGCCCCTCGTGGGGGTTCGGGGGCAACGCCCCCGACGGGGATCGACCTGCCCGGTCAGATCGAGGGGGCAGCGCCCCTCGTGGAGGGTCGGGGGCAACACCCCCGACGGGGATCGACCTGACCGGTTTTATATTTTGAGTTAAATTATTAATAAATGAATTTATATTTATAATTTGGTTTTTAATTAATATTTTCAATTACATTTGATATCCCTTTTCTAAAGGAAAATTAAAAATTTAAAAAAAAAATTAAAAAATTAAAATTATTTCTCCCCGTGCGCGAACGGGGAGACGTTTCTCCTAATTTTTTTTATTATTATTTTCTTTCCCATTCAATTTTTCAACGATTTTTTATATACATAAATTCAGGTATAATTTTATGTAAGTATTATTAATTGTTGTAATTTAATTAGTAAAAATTTAATGTTTCCGCACAACTCTTTAACTGTAATGGAAGATACACACCCCAATAACAATACTAAAATGATATGTTCACAAACTTATTAAGTTAACCTAATATGATTCAGAATTTATTGTGAAACATAGAAAAATACTAAATCTACACAAACAAAATTAACTATTTAAAGAAATAATAAAGTAATAATAATATAAACATTATTGTGAAACATAGAGAAATACTAAATATACACAAACAATATTAACTATACCTAACTACTTACAAAAATCGAACACAATTATATTTATTTAAAGAAATACTAAATATGCAAAAGTAATAATAATATAAACAAAAATAACTTTTACATATAAATACTTACAGTAAAAGTTTATGTTCTGCTGCAATATCAAAGCTCCAAAACTTAGTCGTACAAGCTGAAAAACATAATGGAGTAAAATAAATATTTTCATGATTTATAGATCAACATAATGATATTTACATGCTAAACATACAAAAAAAAAAATTAACTATACCTGACTACTTACAAAAATCTTAAACATGGAACACAATTGTATTTTTTTTTTTAATGAAATACTAAACATGCAAAATATATATCTAATATCTAATATAATAATAGAAATTAAAATAAATTTTTCGATAGACTTACAGTAAACAGCAATAAAAGTTAAGAAATTCTCGATAATTGAATAAATTTTTCTTCATTAATTATCCCATATAAATAGACTAATCTCTTCAGCCGACTACAAAAATTAACAGACTACAAAAATATCAAAAGTTATTGAAACTATACAAAAGGCGCTTACATTTTTTACCGCTTACGGTTAATGTGATAAGCAAAAGTCCTCACCTTTTTGTTTCACCGCCTACAGCTAATAGTTTTTTTTTTTTTTTTTTTGTCATATGAACATCAAAGTCAACAATTGAGGCTGGAAGAATCTCTTTTTTCCACCTTTTGTAGGGAATTTCTTATAAGAGGAAGGATAAATTAGGAAAACAAAATACGTCAAGAATGAATAGTAAACTGCGGATTGCCTCTTTTAGTAGAAGAGGGATTAGAGCTTTAAAAATATTACTAAGCCCATGTTTGAACCACATTCTCATTTTTCTACTCATTTTCAACAATAAATTTTTCAATAAAATAATATTTTTCATCATATCATTAACTTTTCCTTCGTTTTCAACCACATATTCATCATTACGGGTCTCTTTGAGCCACCTTTTTTTTCATTCTCTTTCTTCTACTCATTTTCAACCACACATTCTTCAATAAAATAATATTTTTCATAACATCAATAACTTTTTTCTTCTTTTTCAACCACATATTTCACATCACATCAATAGTAAAAATGCTTTTTTTTTTTTCAAAAATGTACACCAAGCAGGGGCTACATCACAAAAAAAAAAAAGCATTCTCTCCTAAAAAATGTGCATCAAACACATTCTAACAAAGACGGCCCTAAGGGTGCGCGAGTTGAACGACCGCACAAAGCCTCATCATTATAGGGGCACCAAATTTTTTTTATTATTTGTGTATATATATGTATAATTATATATTTAAAATATTTATTAATTTTAAAATTTAAATTTTTAATTATTATGTTAAGTTAAAGAGCGCAATATTTATGAAAAATGAGTTAAAAGATAGACAAATGATGTTTTTTATTTAATATTGTTGTATTTTTTATTCCTAAATACATATCATAATAAGACATTTTTATCAATGCAAGGAAAATTATTCAAATGGTTTAGACTCCTTTATAGCTAATTTCAATATGTTGTGCTTAACTATTTTATTTATGAATTATTTCCTTATTAATTGTATGTATTTGACTTGGTATGATATGCAATTGCATAAGATTCTAAAACTAAGAATAATGTAATTGACTAGTTATAATTTTCTTAAATAGTATCATGCTTTAAATAATGTCGAGGAAAAATGGAAAGAGAAAAAACGTATTATTCATAGGAAGAAACATTTTGATGAAAATGTCACTGTAGAAAATGCACAATCACTTGAAAATTATTTCATAATCAATTATTTCTTTTATATAGTAAATCAAGTAATTGAATCACATGAGCGAAGTTTCGATCAATTCAATTAATAAGAAAAAAAATTGGATTTATATTTTCTTTTGACAAGTTAAACGCA
This sequence comes from Fraxinus excelsior, assembly GCA_019097785.1. Lineage (NCBI taxonomy): Eukaryota > Viridiplantae > Streptophyta > Magnoliopsida > Lamiales > Oleaceae > Fraxinus > Fraxinus excelsior. Next base: position 16,092,468 of record CM032643.1, read on the forward strand.
TTATATGATGTTGATTTAAAGCATGTTGTGATTATCTTGACATTGTTCTAAGACGTAAATTTTTGAGATTTTGATGGCAAAAATTTGCTTTAAAGAGTTAAAAATTTTGTGAAATCTTTTACCAAAAGAAAGAAAGATAGTTTTTGATATATTAACTTATTCGAAATACCAAAAGGAATAAAGACATCTTTTGATATATTAACTTATTTGAAAACATTGGATCGCTTTTTAAATACATGTATTGCTTATAAAATATTGCTAAACTAAATTTTTCAAAATTGAAGTTATTAAAATCTTTTTTACAATCAACTATGTTATAAGAACGATTGAATGATCTAACTTTAATATCTATTAGATAAGATTTGCTAGAAACGAAAGTGTAATTAGTTAGTATGCTTCTAAAAATGTGAGAAGAAATATTTTTACATGATTTGTTGTATTTCAAAATTTACATGTAAAATTTGATGTTTCTATTTTCAAAATTTTCTTATATGGAATTGCACGAAAAGTTTAGAAGCTTGAATGGTTCTTTGTTGATGACATGAATTTGGATGAAGTTTGGGAGGTGATTTGGAACTTTATTTGTACTTTTCTTATTCACGACATTTTAAAAAATAAACGGTATTTAAATATTATAACTTTGCGATGATATATTTATATTTTTTTAATTTCATGAAAGGGACGTCATTTTAAAATGTCACACATGACATCCAAAAACTCAAGATCGGCCTTGCACTCTAACCTTACCTATTTCTAAATTTGAGTATCATATTCGCCACTTGGCCAAATTTAAAACTAATTACTGAATAAATATAAATTATTAATACCTAAATTGCCCTTGAGAACCACTATACATTTATTTGACCCTAACATCACAACTTATTATCAAGGTTAGTAAATCTAATTAGTAAACTTTACCATACATTTCACTGAGTTTAGCAATGCATATATTTCTTTATTATTTCACTTCACTAGTGGAAATGACAAAAGTCTCCTTTATGGATCTTTTCAACCCGCCCCATATTGTCCTGACCGAAAATCCGAAATGGTACTGAGATGATGGAGATAAACATTACATCCCTTGAATTCCCCCAAACCGTTTAAATCTTTTTAATTTTAACTTTTATATTTTACAGTTTTAGATCTTATTTAAAAAATAATTAATTAATAAATAGAGATATTGTAATCCACATCCAACCTCACCCTATTGCAATTCCTATTTGTCACAGTGGTATCCAAAAGACTTGAGAAACCATGGCCCTTGGATATCACTTCAATGATATAATTCACATAAGTCCATGTTTGACTCTCTTTATTTCTGATACTTATTTTTAACTACACATTCATACGATAAAATAATTTGTACGTAAACCTAAAATTTCTCTTTATCCTTTAACCACACATTTTCCAGAAAAAAATTACTATTCAAAACATCATTTTCTCCCAAATAATAAACAAATAATTTCACGTGAAAGAATCAAGATATATATAGGTTAAAAATAATTGGTTTTGATAATAATCTGAGGCTTTTTATGAAATCGTCAAATTAATGCATAGATGGTAAAGAGTTTTATATATTGTTCAGAAGGACAATTTAGGTAGTAATAATTTATACTTAATAAATAATTAGTCTAAAGGTGATCAAAGAGCGTATATGATATTCAAAATTTGAACTAAAAGATGTTGGTGATATTTTTGAACTATGAATGGTATTTCTAATATTTTCTATAATTTTAAAGGTAATATAAATACAAAATGGTCAATTAGAATAGACGAATTTGTGATAGATTGACTAGGAAATGTATGATAATTATATTCACGCTACATTTTTTTTTGTTTAAGGTACTACATCTACATTTTAGTTGTAATTAAGATTTTCAATCTTTGTTTGTTGTCGCATTTATGTCCATGATTTGTTTTTATTACATTCTTATCATCAACATTCTATTAATGAGCACACATTGTCCTTGATATGGTTTTCAGACGCCCCTCCATGGGGGGCCGTCACGTGTCGGTTATGTAAAAATTATGTATTCTATTTGATACACATAGCATTACTCAAAAAAAAATTCATTGGGATGACATAAAAATACTTATTTGCCACTCATATTTGTAAATTTAGAGAACAATAACTAATACAAAAGTTCGAAACAATATTTCCTTCTAATTTCAAAGCATGTCAACAAAATATTTGGATAAAAATCATCATTAGAAACAAGATGTGCTAATTAATTAATTAATGATTAAGGTTAAGAATGTGAATAAAGTAGTTTGAGACACGAGTTCAACAATAAGTAAGGAATGAGGATCTTTGTTACAAATAAAATTCAATGTCACGAACAAAATGTAAGGTGTGAATATAGCTATTCGAGAATATAATATTATCAATTAATTGATGGAGTGTTGTCTAGACCCTATAATCTTTCTCGTCTTCGAAAATCGCGATTCTCGAAGCTCTCGTTGGGTTCCCTGCGTTGACTACACACTAGTCTACCATTCGTTAGTCGAACGTCCTAGATCAGCACTTGTGAGACCCATATCAGATTAATGTTGAGGAATTAATAAAGGTGGTTGTCAATACGCAAGGCAGTGTAAGAGTGATATTAAGAGTGTGTTTGGTAGAAATTAAAATTGAAAAACTAACTATTATTGTTGACTTTTATTAGACGAGTGAAACCTAATAACGACTATATTTTCAATTTTAATCTCTACCGAACACATCATAAAATGTAAAAAAAAAAATAAGTTACTTAAAATTAAAAAGAAGAAAGTATCTTGTAATGAATAACATTACTCAATTTATTATTGCATTAGCTGGTAACCCCCACCCGCACGTCTAATAGTCAAAATCGTTGCATGTCACCTCTTTGGGGGTGGCCGAGTTAATGGAGCAAGTGAACGCGGAGATCGAAGGTCACGAGTTCGATTCCCTTAGCAACACTTCCTCGATCGAGTCCGCCGCATCGGGCTTGCCTAGTGCGCATTCACAATAATCGGACTTCGTTAGTGGATAGCAGCCTGGGCTCGTACGTAAAAAAAAATAAAAATAAAAAATAACATAATTCATCTTCTATTAAAAGAGGCAATCCGCAGTTTACTATTCATTCTTGACGTATTTTCTTTTCCTAATTTATCATCACTCTTATAAGAAATTCCCTGAAAAATGTGGAAAAAAGAGATTCTTCTTTGGTCAAAAAGTAGGCGGAGGGAGGTCAGGCTGACTTTGATGTTCACATGACAAAAACAAAAAAATATTAACTGTAGGTGGTGAACCAAAAAGCTGGGGATTTTTGCCTATCACATTAACTGTAGGCGGTCAAAAATGTAGGCGCCTTTTGTATAGTTTCAATAACTTTTGATATTTTTGTAGTCGGTTAATTTTTGTAGTCGGCTGAAGAGATTAGTCTATTTATATGGGAGAACTAATGAAGAAAAATTTATTCCATCATCGAGAATTTCTTAACATTTATTGTTGTTTACTGTAAGTCTTTATCGCTGTTTACTGTAAGTATTTATATGTAAAAATTTATTTTAGTTTCTATTATTATATTATATATATTTTGCATGTTTAGTATTTCATTAAATAAAAATACAATTGTGTTCCATGTTTAAGATTTTTGTAAGTAGTTAGGTATAGTTAATTTTTTTTTTTTTTATGTTTAGTATGTAAATACCATTATGTTGATCTATAAATCTTGAAAATATTTATTTTACTCCATTATCTTCAGCTTGTACGACTAAATTTTGAAGCTTTGATATTGCAGCAGAACATAAACTTTTACTGTAAGTATTTATATGTAAAAGTTATTTTTGTTTATATTATTATTACTTTTGCATGTTCAGTATTTCATTAAATAAATATAATTGTGTTCCATGTTTAAAATTTTTGTAAGTAGTTAGGTATAGTTAATATTGTTTGTGTAGATTTAGTATTTCTCTATGTTTTCACAATAAATTTTGAAGCATATTAGGTTAACTTAATAAGTTGTCAACATATCATTTTAGTATTATTACTGGGGTTGGTATCTTCCATTACAGTTGAAGAGTTGTACGGAAACATTTAATTTTTACTAATTATAAATTACAATAATTAATAATACTTACATAAAATTATAACTGGATTTATGTAGATAAAAAAAATCGTTGAAAAATTGACTAAAAAAGACAAAAGAAAAAAAAAAAATTTTTACTAGGTTTTTTATTTTTTTATATAATATTAATTAAATACATATACCTGTGCTTTTTTTTTTTTTTTTTTTTTGTCAACAGTTCAACTTATTTACATTTTACACAAATTATAAATACAAATTCTTTATTAATAATTTGACAATTCTTTATTAATAATTTAACTCAAAATAATTAGAAAATATTCAATGTCATACATACATAAAAATCAAAATTCCTTTCGGGGGCGTTGCCCCCGAGCCCCCACGAGGGGCGCTGCCCGCTCGACCCCCGCGACCTGACCGGTCAGGTCGATTCCCGTCGGGGCAATATCCTTAAACCTCTAGATGGGCGCAACTCGTCGATTCGGTCAAAAAATATGTAACGTATTTCATATACTTCGATTTTTAACTTTTATTATGATTTTCTTTGCTTGTTATATTTTTAGTCATTCCTAATTCTTTCTATAGTAAATTTTTTTTCAATCTTTTTTTCAATTGTAAGATATCATTCTCAAAGTAAAAATACCATAATTTTTAACATCAATTGAATTGTGCTATCTTTAGGTACAATTTTTTTTTTTCTTTTATAGATTTTGTAAACTTCAATTTACAGTTAACCTTTGTATTTTTTTCTCTAAAATTTTTATTATAGTATTTACCATTTAACTATTATTAACAAATTGTAGATTCTAATTTGTATTTATGGTTCTCTTCTATGCAGTATCCAATTATTTTTTCTTGTGGTTATAATTGACTGCAGTAGTGCACTCTATCTTAGGTAAGTTTCTCTAACTGAACTATTTAGATTTTTGTTCATAATATTATAGGTTTATATAGTATTGTGGTTATTTATTTATTTATAGTAACTTATAAATTTGTAATAAATTGCTGGTTCTCGAGTTTACTTTGTGAATACTATTTTTTCTCTTTTAAAGTATATTTTCAGTCATTGTTCACAAATTTTGATATTTTAAATTTTAATTTTACCTTATGTATGTATATTATAACATATGTAAGATTATTTTTTTGTACAGTTATGGTTCAAGTTCAATTATTCTACAAAAATTGTTAGTATTGTAATAGACATTTTTGTACCATCTGGTGATGGAGAGTTGATTCAACTATTTTACAATTTTATTTTATTTCAAAGTATACAAATGTTAATAACATTCTTTAATTCTTTTAGTTCTTGTTGGTTACTCTGGACTCCAACTATTTGATATGGATATTTCGAGTGATTTTGAAACAATGTCTCGTCGCCAACAAGAAAATCAAAGGAATAGGTATCGACATAAACGACTTCGAAGTGGTTGCAATGATTGTCGTAGGAGAATAGGTATTCCTCTATCATCTGGACATAATAATTCGAATGATGTACAAATGAAACAATCTATAATAAATCATGATTTTGAGGCTTCTACTTCAAACCAAGATATACCACATATTTCCAATTTTACATTACCAAGTGGTTTTAATGTATTGATCATATCAACGACTGCATACGTATTACCGACATGCAATAGTTGTAAATATTGTGGTGCAAGAAAAATTTATAGAGAAAGTAAAGGGTTTTGTTGTTCTGATGGAAAAGTACATATTTCTATGCCTGATTCACCCACTGAATTGTACAACTTGTTTACTTCTAAAGAATCTAGATATATGGCATTTAAAAAAATTGCACGAGGATATAATAATTACTTTGCTTTCACTTCATTTGGTGTCAAATACGATAAAGAGCTCTTTAAAGCATATCGAGGTATTTACACATTTAGAGTTCAAGGACAAGTATATCATTACGTAAACGAACTTATCCCACAGAACAATAAGCCTTCTTATATGCAGTTATATTTTTATGATACAAATAATGAGATTCAAAATCGTATGAAGATTTTAGAGAACTTTGATGAATGTACTTTAACTATTCTAATTGAAATCTTGAAGGTAAATCCATATAGTAGATTTTTCCGATCTTTAAGTAATATGACTAACTTACGAGATCATCAAATACATATAAGATGCGATCCAGGACTTGATCAAAGAGTATTTAATACTCCTACCTCATCTGAAGTTGCTGCTATATGGGTCGAAAACGATGAAAATACTAATATTCGCTTTCGTGACATTACCATATACGGTCATTCTGGTGATTCACATAGAGTTCATTATTACTATGGTTGCTATGATCCTTTGCAATATCCTCTTTTTCCATACGGAGAATCCGGTTGGCATGAAGGCATTGAGAGGTGTAGAAGGACTGAATATTTCTCTAAATTTGTTCAATTTCCTAATACAGTTACCTCTGCAGCTGAATTTATTGAAAAGGAAAATCAAGGTTTGTAAATTTATGTTATTGTACATTCACCTAAGTTTTGCATCGTCAATGTTCTAATTGAATGATGACTTTTTTTTCTGCAGTGCTTAATGGAATGAAGAAACGATCACAGGTTTCTTGTCGAAAATATTATTCAAATAAATTGCAAATTAGGCCTTCCGGTAAGTCTATTTTACTTCACAATGGTAGATTGTTCCAGCAATATGTTGTAGATATGTATGTGAAGATTGAAACTGTACGGTTAGACTATTTTCGTAACAACCAAAGTCAAATTCGAGCTGAACTTTACCAGGGTATTGTAGATAGCGTTCAAAATGGAGAGACAAGAGGGTACAAAATTGAAAGAAAAATTATTTTACCTCAATCTTTTACATGTGGACCTAGAGATATGTTAAGGAGATATATGGATGCAATGGCTATTGTACAGCGTTATGGAAAACCGGACATCTTCTTGACTATAACATGCAATCCAAATTGGTCAGAGATTAAACAAGAACTAAAACACAATGATGAGATTCAAAATCGATCTGATCTAATTGTGCGTATATTTAGAGCAAAACTAGAAGAGTTGAAAACTGATTTATACAAAAAAAATATCCTAGGCCCAGTTGTTGCGCATATATATGTTATTGAATTTCAAAAAAGGGGAATTCCTCATGCACATCTATTGTTAATTTTTAAATACGGCTACAAAATTTGTTCTGGTCTAGATGTTGATAAGATAGTTTGCTGTGAAATTCCTAATGAAAATGAATATCCTTATCTTCATTCTGTTATTGTTAAACACAATATGCATGGCCCTTGTGGACATCTTAATCCAAAAAACGTATGTATGGAAGGAAACAATAATTGTAAAAATAAATATCCTAGAGATTATTGTAATTCTACTATATTCGGTGATAACTCATATCATTTGTATAAACATCGTGATAATGATATTTCTATTAAAGTTAGAGGTCAATTGTTAGACAATCGATGGGTTGTACCGTATAATTCTTATTTAAGCGCAAAATTTGACTGCCACATTAATGTTGAAGTATATTCTTCTATTAAAGCTGTAAAATATTTGTACAAATACGTGTATAAAGGACATGATCGTATTCATTTTTCAGTTTCCACAAATAAAACAGGAAAAGAAACCGACGAAATCTCATTTTATCAATCTGCTAGATGGATATCTCCACCTGAAGTTATGTGGAGGATTTTCTCGTTTAATTTGACGGAAATTTATCCAACTGTTTATTCTTTACAGCTTCATATCGAAAATCATCAACAAGTAAGATATGACAACGATGATGATTTGTCTACTATTATTGACAATGAAAATACGAAAAGAACAATGTTGACAGAGTTTTTTGAGGTAAATAAAGCAAATGAATTTGCGCGTACATTGTTGTATCGAGATTTTTCAACCCATTTTGTTTGGAACTCAACTAAGAAGATTTGGACTCCCAGAAAAAAATACGTTGTTATAGGACGAATTGTCGCAGCGAATCCATCTGAAGGAGAACGATATTTCCTACGCGTTCTTCTCAATCATATTCGAGGTCCAACATCATTTCATGATTTACGAACTTTGAACGGAGTAACTGTTAATACATATCGAGAAGGAGCACTTTTACACAGTTTGTTAGGCGGAGACAATCATTGTGAAAAATGTCTGTCTGAAGCTATTATTTATAAAATGCATACTTCTTTAAGACGTCTTTTTGCTACACTTCTTATGCTTTGCAACCCTGATCATCCAAAATTACTGTGGGATAAATTTAAAGTTTGTATGATCGATGATTATGTATATGAAAATATACCTTCAAGGGATGCTGAACTACGAGCTTTAGAAGACATCAATTCTATTTTAGAATCATCGGGTAAAAGCATAAATGACTATGAAATAGTATCATTCAGTATACATATAGGTGAAAATGAAAGGTTGAGAAGAATGGTTGCAGATGAGACAACAAATTTGAATATAGAAGGAGGCTATGCCTTTACATCAAGCTTAAATAATGAACAACAATTTGCGTATGATACAATTATGGAAAAAGTAAATTCCAAATCAAGTGGGATCTATTTCATTGATGGTCCATGAGAAACGGGCAAAAGTTTTTTATATAAAGCTCTCCTAACAGGTATAAGGTCTCAAAATTTAATTGCTTTAGCTATAGCATCTTCTGGAGTATCTGCATTTCTTTTACCTTGAGATCGAACAGCTCATTCAAGATTTAAAATTCCTCTGAAAACAGTTGGTGAGTTATCTGTTCTGTTAGTAAACAATCGGCTCTAAGGACTTTGTTAAAAATGTCTACATTAATACTTTGGGATGAAGCACCTATGGTGAATCGTTGTGCCGTTGATAAAATGCTCAGAGATATCACTGATTGTAATTTACCTTTCGGTGGAAAAGTGGTCGTTCTAGGAGGAGATTTCAGACAAGTTTTACCAGTGATACCGAGAGGGAAAAAAAGAAGACATAATGAAAGCTAGCTTAGTCTTCTCTTACTTATGGCCTTTGTATTCACATCTACCGTTGTTGAGAACATGCGAGCAAGATTGGATCCCACATTTTCTGATTATTTGCTTAGAGTTGGAAATGGAACAAAGGAAGAACACAGTTGTAACTGCATTCAGCTTCCGAGCAATATAATTGTACCATTTGAGGATGAAATTACATCTCTGAAAATTTTGATAAATCATGTTTTTTCCAAATATAGAAGTATATGTTGATAATTTACATACGATGGGAAATCGAGTAATTCTTACGCCTAGAAATGAATGTGTTGATCATATTAACAGAATTTTACTTGATCAGATTCCTAGTACAATTTTCACATATTATAGCTTCGATGAAACAATTGACAAATCAGAACATAGCCTACGTGAAGATTTCTTGAACACTTTGACTCCAAATGGTATTCCGCCTCATGAATTGAAGCTTAAGATAAACCGTCATGTGATGTTATTGCGGAACATCAATCCTTCTGAAGGCTTATGCAATGGAACACGCCTCACTTGTAGAAAATTTGATAAGAATGTAATTCTTGCTGAAATTACAACTGGTGAATATTGTGGAAAACATGTTTTCTTATCAAGAATTCATTTTATACCTATGAAAAATGATCAAACTTCAATTCATTTTAAAAGAACCCAGTTCCCGATTAGACCATGTTTTGCAATGACGATAAATAAAACACGAGGTCAAACACTTGATTATGTTGGTTTGTATCTTCCTGAACCAGTTTTCTGTCATGGTCAACTTTATGTAGCATTGTCAAAAGCTAAAACAAGCAAATCTTTAAAGGTTTTACTAAAACCATCAAGCGCTAACAATTTACACATTACATGTACGAAGAATGTTGTTTACAGGGAAATTCTCTCATTCATTCATTTGTAAAAATATAACTTCTTCGTAAGTATTTGTAGCATATCTTAGTCGCTCATTGTTATAATTATATTACTGATTTTTGTTATTTTTTATTTCTATAATAACTAATTTCGATTTGAAATATTTCAGGCTTTATGATATTTGTGTATATTTTTCACACGTATTTGGATTTATGGCAACATGGTACTCTAAAGTTACAACCATGATGGAAGTAACTATAGCTAAAAAAACTTCAAAAACTCTCATGCATACACTCTTGATAATATGTTAGTTATTATTACTTTTTTGTCTAATCGTTATTAATGCATGGTATAAATTTTTCCATTAACCATAATTTGTTTTAATTTCAGTCATTTCCATTTTGTCTGTGAGCTTCTAATCATATTTATGGACTCTACATTTTTTTATTTCAAGATATTACCTGGTTTTCCTGGTAAGCTCTTTGAATATTAAGGATCAATTTATGATGATATCTGAGCAAATTTAGTTATAGTCCATATGCATTTTGTTAAAACTAATGATGTTATTGTTACCATCATTTTGCTGAATTTGTTAGAATGAATCTATTCCTCACCTTCTATATTTTTGCTGCCACTCTATCAAATACCATATTTATGTATGTCTCTGAATTCTGAATAAATCTTTTGAGGGCTATAATAATAAGAGTAGAATAAACCCCATACCACGATGATCTCTTTTCCTTCGACATCTTCTTTCCTGGAAGCTATCCCAATATTCCACTTGTATGTTTTAGATATTTTTGTGTCCAACCCATTTTACACTTTCGAATATGTCAATATATTGTCTTCCATTAATACTAACTTACTTTTTGTTGCAGCAAGTCTATTACCACTCTGGTGGACTTCGCATCAATCAAAACTTGTACAATTGTGGCGAAGTATGCCTAAGCCTTCTCAACACTTAAAGTGGTAGTCAAAAGTAGAAATTGATCCATGATATATCAACTATACTACATGTTTTGGTCTTTATACAATGTCTACTTTTAAATGCTAAGCCCTATTTTAATAAGTCTAGATATGCAAATATGAGTGGTTCAGCGACATGAGAAAAGTGTTCAATGGCATACAATGAGAATATTTTTATTCATTCTCTCTAAACAATGGTGTACAGTATGAGGCCGCCATCGAAGGTAAGATGAAATTGAGATCCTTCTATGTACTACTGTTATTATTAGGCATTTCAATTCTTACATATTTTGGTAATTAATTTCAATTTATTATTTCCCTTTAGGTAACGATCACTGTATACTGATTTAAGTTTTGTTTTGTGTTGCTCATAGCATTTCGAGGACTTTGTGATATGACATTTCTACAAGCATTCTCGTGATATTCTGATAGCATGTAAAGCCTATGTAGAAAGCACTCAACCGGGATGTCTTGTCAAAGGGATTGTTGAAGATGTTGACGAAAGTAATAAGAGCTGCTCACATGATTTTAAGGTCAATTTAGTATAGTTCATCACTACGTTAGTAAATACATTTTTTCAAATTAGCATGAAAAACTGTCGAGAGTTCTTTTATTTAGCTCACATTCGTACCTGCTGGTAGGATATAAAATAAATTTTACATCATATCTCATGCAAAGAGAGGAGAGGAGAGGAGGAAGCATGTGCTTTTATTACTTATGATTTTTGTCATCTAAGATTACAACGTTTTTGCAATTCTTCAATGTTATTGGGTTCCATTTGTCATTCAATTAATATTATGTTCTTTCGTTATTAATTCCTATTTTCATAACGTTTGATAATAAAGTTCAGTATCTATAATTCTTAATTCTGGAAAAGCGAGTGCATGAAAAAATGTTACATTATGCATTAAATTCTTAAGAAGAATCCATAAAAAAAGGAGATAAATTTTTTTTTTAAAAAACGCTAATTTTACCTTCGAAATAACGTACGGACAATAGACTAGTAAATAAATAAATAAATCAAAATCGTTGCATATCAGTGTATCATTATTCACCACAAAATCTGGAACATAAAAAGCTACCATCATCAGCTAAAAAGTACCCGTAAATGAATAATTTGTACTCACTGTCTAAATTGTTTCAAGAATGTCTCTAATTTCTGCTCAACCTTTGCTTTATCCCAAACTATCAAGAAAAAAATCACCACTATTTCTAAGCAAGAATTCACAGCCACTCCACGTTATTAATAAAATACATGTTAGCCCGATGCCATGTTCAAAAAGCTGCTTATTTTTGCCAAATGATGAAAAATTCAAAATGGGTTTGCTCTCCAGTGGCAGATTCAAATCAAAGGTAAATGCCAAGAATTTTGTGTTTTGATTTGGTTTAAGATGATAAAGATCCAAGGGTTTGAATTCATAGAAGTTATTTTTCTTCTTATTGAAAGGTGGGAGCTTCTTCTGGAGAAGCTAAATCGTTTGACTCTGAAGGGGCACCTCAAGAGGTTTTTGCTTGGCCTTCTGTTATTTTGCCGTGAGTTGTTTGAATTCTGCATCCCACTTTTTAAATTTAGTTTTCTGTAAAAATTGATGGAGTTTTCTTTTACTCTGTATAATCACACGATACTGGAAGAATAACAGTGAAAGGACCCCCTTTTTGTAGGACTATGGATAGAATTTGAAGGGATTCAGGACTTTTGCGGTGGCGTTTGATTAAGCACCGTATCTTTTGATAATGGAGTTTTGAAAAAGTTTCTAGTTTGATTAACCGGTTCTTCCGATGAAGGGTTTTCACAATTTGGGTTGTACTCTTTTGCAAATTTCTAGTATGTGTGGAAACTAAGATTGCGAAGCTCTGCCTGATGTCATTTTAGGGTGCAGAAGTAAACGAAACCTTTGAGTTTTCCATGTTGATGGCCTTGGGCTTGTGGTAGTATCAAAGTTACGTGGAAACACACATCCATAACATAATTCTCTTTCAGAATTGAAATTGAATTGAAAACAGTAGCTTGTACTGCTGTGCATAATGCTGCAGCATGCAAATTCTGGTCTGCCAATTTTATTGGACTCGTAGTTATATACCTGTCCTGCTGTGCTATAAGACGCATTTTCTAATTGATTGATATTTCAAGATGGACTTGGAAGGTCTAAGAGGAAGAATAAAAAAAGTTTTTGTTTTGAAAATTTTATTACTGAATACAGAGTTTGCTCCTTAAAGCAAAATATATGAGGTCATCTGCTCATAAGAGATCATCACTGATGTTTAGGTCCGAAATTTGAGCTTTGTTTGCTTTCCAAAGGCTGAAAGAAAGTCTTATTACATTAAACCTCATTATGTAACCTCGTCTTCATAGTTTTTCGAGTTCTAGATTTTCTACAAATTATTTGCACTTCTCTTCTCGCTACAGCATTCTGCCCATGAGATGGGATCACACTGATCACCTAAACATCCCTTTTTCTTTCCTTTTAAGAGGGTAACTTTTAGTTAGGTCCTAACAAGTTCAATGTTCAGGCCGGGGAGTTTTCTCTTCGTCGAATACTTTTGTTCCCATGTAATTTAGTCATCTCTGTCTGTAGTGACTTGTACAATTAAATGTCAGATTTCTGTTCCCCGCCTTGGGTGGTTTGTTATTTGGCTATGACATTGGTGCAACCTCTGGAGCTACCATCTCATTGCAGGTAGCATTCTCAGTTCCTGGTTAGATTTGTAGTATTTTCACTGATAACTACTAATTTATCAATTTTTTAGAACATATACTGAAAAATTTAAATCAGTCTCACCCTTTATCTTTGTAGTCACCTGAGCTTAGTGGCACAAATTGGTTTAACCTTTCAGCCATTGAACTCGGTCTAGTGGTGAGCTTTATATTACTATTTTATTTGCTGATACCTAATAAGCCAGCTATAACTTATCAACTGATCGTAGTCAATTTTTCCGCCAATGAAGGTTAGCGGTTCCCTTTATGGAGCTCTTCTTGGTTCCCTCATTGTTTACCCAATTTCAGATTTCCTCGGTACGCTTTTTTTGTCTATTTATAATATTCTAAGTTCTTAATTTCACAATAACTACCACTAAAGCATTTTACTTGGTCAATATATGAAGGAAGGAGAAGAGAACTTATCACTGCATCTGTCCTTTATGTATTTGGTGGTTTGTTGACTGCTTATGCTCCTGGTCTCGGGGTTCTCTTAGTAGGTCGGCTTCTATATGGTCTTGGTATTGGTATGGTATGCTTTCTGTATTTCTCTTCATGTTTCTGGTTTAGGGTTTAGATCCACAATGATGATCATCAATTTCTGATCAATTTGGTTTGGCAGGCCATGCATGGGGCACCTCTTTACATAGCAGAGACTTGTCCCTCTCAGATTCGGGGAACTTTGATATCTCTAAAGGAGCTCTTCATAGTTCTGGGTATATTGGTAAATCTATTTTCTTGAGATCAATAGGTTTTTATCATATGTTCTTTGAAACATAAATTTAACATCAAATAATGTTTTTTATGCAGTTGGGTTATTTTGTTGGTAGTTATGAAATTAATGCTGTTGGAGGATGGCGTTACATGTATGGAGTCAGTGCTCCTATTGCCTTAGTTATGGGGTTAGGTATGTTGAGTCTCCCACCATCCCCACGATGGTTGCTTCTTAGGGGTGTTCAAGGTAAAGGGCCCTTGCAAGAATACAAAGAGAAGGCCATCAATGCTTTACAAAGGCTAAGAGGCTGGTCCACTGGTGACAAAGTCTCTGAAAAGCAAATTGAAGATACCCTTGTCTCACTGAAATCTGCATATACTGATCAGGACTCGGAAGGAAGTTTTTTAGAGGTGTTTCGGGGGCCAAGTTTGAAAGCATTTATAATTGGTGGAGGATTGGTACTTTTTCAACAGGTTAATTTTGTAACTAACTTTTCTTAGCTGTTTGTTGTTTTATTTTTTGATGAAAGTGCACGAGTTGACCATGTGAAAATATCAGATAACTGGGCAGCCTAGTGTTCTGTATTATGCTGGTTCGATTCTTCAGGTACTTTGTATGTATAAAGTTGACTTCTTTGATTTTGTTCAAAGTCAAACTTTGTAGCTTTTCACATTCTTGAATTATGGTTCTTGATTCCAATAATTTCTCTCTCAGACTGCTGGATTCTCTGCGGCTGCTGATGCTACAAAAGTTTCAGTCATCATTGGCATTTTTAAGGTAATTGTAATAACCTACCCTGGAAAAAAGAAAAAAGACAAAATTTAAACAAATAAATGTCCATTATCTAATTGCTTAAGCTTTTAGGCAAGTTGGATCAACATGGTAATCATACAAAGATCTCAAGTTTATGTATGTGTCAGGCCTATGTTAAGAAAAAAAAGAAGAACCCGACCTGCACGTGGAGGGGCACACTGAATTCAAAATTTAATAAATGGACATTTTCTTCTCTAACAACTTAAGCTTTTAGACGAGGTGGTTTAACATCACTTTCATAATGAAATTTGAGGTTGATCTCCATTAAAAGAGACCCATTCTCATCTATGATATATTTTTCACTAGTGTTCATGTCCTGCAGTTTCTGATGACCGGAATAGCTGTCCTAAAGGTTGACGATCTTGGGAGACGACCCTTGCTGATTGGAGGTGTCACAGGGATTGTAAGTAACATTGCACCCATGTGAAGAACATTTCCTATTAATGGTTCAAAATGAACAGAAAATACTAATTTCGTATTTTACGGTCACAGGCTCTCTCTCTGGTTCTTCTTTCTGCCTATTACAAATTTCTTGGAGGATTTCCTTTTGTAGCTGTGGCTGCTCTACTTCTCTATGTGGGCTGCTATCAGGTAACTAGTTCTCTAGCCTATTAACATGTGCTGTTATATGCAAGGTCTTTTAATATCCATTCATTCCGGTTATATTTTGGATTATCTGACTTCAGAAAGTGTTGGGTTTCGGTTCTCTAGACGTAGTCGATTGCTAACCTAATATATGTGTTCATAACCAAATTTTCTTTTGCTTCTCGTTTTAGATATCGTTTGGACCTATTAGTTGGCTTATGGTATCGGAGATATTCCCACTTCGCACGAGAGGAAAGGGCATTAGTCTTGCTGTGCTTACGAATTTTGGCTCCAATGCCATAGTAACCTTTGCTTTCTCGCCGCTTAAGGTACCAATGATATTACACTCTCTGATCATGTGAATATCGTAGCAAAAATTGCACGATGTCTCCCCATCTATCGCGTAGCAAGTTGGCTCAATTTTTAGCATTTTGGTCTTCAACCGTCCATTATTGTTGCACAAGTAGCCTCAATGAATGGAATCTGTGCATTTTACTTGGGGTCCAGGGGGTGGGGTGGTTTTAAAGGTGGGATGTTTGGAGGGGATGACATATTCACTTTTTTATTTATTTCTTATTAAAGTTATCTGTGTTTACCCATTTTGACCCTTGCTCTCCCACACACCTTGCACGTGCCATTTTAACAGCAAATTGGATGAAAACCATCCACTAAGATTACTAACACCAAAGTGAAACGTTAAAAATTTAAATTTCTCGAATGAAAGGTCAGGACCAACTTCATAGTTGCTACAAAGGTCATAGGTTGGGGACCTCCACTACAATTTTCCCATGTATCATATTCATAACTCAGGATATGCATTACGTTGTCATGAAGAATTATGCTATCGCCTTCCATTTGTGCTGCAGGAGTTGCTTGGAGCGGAAAATCTTTTTCTTCTATTTGGCGCAATTGCTCTGCTTTCTCTTTTGTTTGTCATTGTCTATGTTCCTGAGACCAAAGGCTTGAGCTTGGAAGATATTGAGTCCAAAGTTTTAAGTGATAAGTGAAAACTTTATGTAGGGTTTTGTGGCATTGAAGACATCATGTGTTCTTAGATGTATCATGAATCAAGAAAACCACCATGCAAATGTTTGAATTGTTATATATAAGATCATTGGTCGGCACCCTTTTGTTTAAAGGTCGTTTGAGCTTTTGCTAGGAGTATAGAGTGGGTTACTTCAGCGCCGTAGCACCGGTGCTCGAATATTGGCTTGAGGCATTTTCTCTACCGCTTCGTACCCTGAAAAAGCAAGAACACCTTATGTTCTTGAATCGATAACAAGCTTTTGGCT
Source organism: Fraxinus excelsior (assembly GCA_019097785.1). Taxonomy (NCBI): domain Eukaryota; kingdom Viridiplantae; phylum Streptophyta; class Magnoliopsida; order Lamiales; family Oleaceae; genus Fraxinus; species Fraxinus excelsior. The sequence continues at coordinate 16,109,374 of CM032643.1, forward strand.
AACCTAGCCTCCTCCATCCCTCAAGGATGTAAATTTGGCATAGGCCAGGGTTGTAGTCCACTTAGGTCATTTTTTTTATTTTTGGTTTTTGGTTTTTTTTTTTGCATAACAGAGTTTGGTGGCCTGTCCTGGCTGTGGCTGCAGTTGTGCTGGGCTCATATGACCTGGACACCCTAGAAGTGGGCCAGGACAATCTGCTTTACCCCTCGATGCTCTCTGTTTTCCTTTTTCTCTGTGCTCTCTATTGTCCTCTCTGCCGATATCATATCACATTCATTTTTATCAGTGAAGAGGTAAATTAATATCTAGAAATGCAAATTTGAAAACTTTGGTTTCATTGGTGAAACTTCGAGGGCACATGATATAACCATAGACATTCAAGTGAAATCCAATTCACAAAGATCGAGCTTGATGTTTTATTGCCTGATTAAGCACTTGGTAGCTTTTGAGCATGTTAGATCATAATTATTCAGTCAAATGAAATCAATTATTAACTAATTTCGCAGATTTTTGAACATGTCTGGATATATTTGATATTTTTGAGGTTTTTATTTGTGTTAGTACATATGAAAATTAATCTTTGGATTAATGATTCTTCTAGCTTAGTAAATATATAATTGACATTTGGATCGAGGGTTAATTACTTGAGTGGTTATTGAACTTTGTCAAGTGTTAGTACTTAATAATTGAGTTTAAAAATATATTTTAGTGGTCATTGAATTTCATCAAGTATTATTACTTCATAGCTGAACTTAAAAATATATCTCAATGGTCGTTGAATTATGCATCGTGTTACACATCTATCTGGACTGTGCATAGTTCAGTAACTATTGAGATATATTTTTAAGTTCAATTATTAAGTAATAGTACTTGTGAAATTCAATGATCATTGAGATACATTTTTAAGTTCAGTTATTAAGTGGTAACATTTGACATAGTTCAGTGACCATTAAAACATATTTTTAAATTCAATTATTAAGCCTTTTGAATCGGCCTCTATGAAAGAAGAAAATGAAGGGAAAAAAGAGGAAACAGAAAATCAAAGCTATAAATCCAATAAAAATAGAACTTTTGATGATTTTCATTCTAAAATAAATGAATGGCATTAGTCTTTAACTGAAAGTTTTACTGCTCAAATGGAAAATATACGATGTTAATTTGGTTTGGAATGTTTTGCGGAATCAATAAATCCCATATCAGCATATCTCATTCATTAGTAACAGTCCAAAAGTACGTTTGATTTTTGGATCTATTGGTATTAGTTCACTGTATCTCGAACTTAGAACAAAATGATCGAAACAGAGAGAATAGGAACATTAAAAGAAATGACACCGAAAAATTAAATAAAAGTACAAAAATGTTCGAATTAGTACAAAGGTAACCGAGGTCAATTTGATTTTTCATCTTTTTTTCCTTCATTTTCTTTAGTTTCTTCTGTTATAGAGGTTGGTTTAAGAAATTGCTACTACTTAATAATTGAACTTAAAAATATATTTCAATGGTTATTGAACTTTGTCAAATATTACTACTTCATAGTTGAACATAAAAACATATTTCAATGGTCGCTGAACTATGTACCATGTTACCCATCCATCACTGAAGTCGATGTCGTTTATTGAACCTAATGAATTTTTCCATTTTAGTGGTGGATATGTAACACAGTGTATAGTTCGATGACCATTGTGATATATTTTTAAGTACAATTATAAAATAGTAGCACTTGGCAAAGTTTAGTAACCATTGATATATATTTTTAAGTTCAGTTATTAAATAAAAATACTTGGCACAGTTAAGTAACCGTTCAAGTAATTAACCATATGGATCAATTGGATTAAGTTAGTATATATAGATCAATTAAAAAAATGATGTAACACTTTTTTAAAATGAAGAATAATGATGTTGAAATGTAATATTTGTTATAAATTATATGTTTATTAGTGAATGACAATTATACCTCTACATTCCTAGATTTTATTATCATTGTATCCCTAATTCTTTCTTATAAATATGAGATTGGTTTCGACAAAATATACACAATTCTATTACTTTTCTATTTTCTTCTATTTTTTCTGTAATTTATGACATGTTATCAGCACAAAGTTCAAGCCAATTGAGTTAGTAAGATTTATTTTTCTTTCTGCTTTCAAATCTCTAGCCAGTTGAGGTATAATTTTTTTTTTTTCCTTCAATAAAAAAAGGACAAGAAGTTCTAGTAAATTGAGTTTAAAAAGAAACTCTTTTAATCTGCTTGAAGAAAGAGGTTAGTATTCTCTTAATTTTAGCCTACTTTTGGCCCCTTATTATTTTCCATTAAATTATAATTCATTTTTCTGTCTTTTTATCAACTATACATTATTTAATAAAATAATATTAGACGTAAGCCCAAAAACATTTCCTTCTTCTTTAACCACAAATTCTACAAAAAATTACTATTTCTTTTATTATAACAAAGCGATATAATCATTCATTCTATTTATATCGATTTGACTATACCAATTATGATAGATAAATATTTACATGAATGTAATTTTGTATTATTATTCTTGGAGAAGAAACAATCTAAATCAATATTGCAGAAGAATATTATAGCATTGCTTGAAAATGAATATGCTATTTGTATTATTTTGTTGCTCTTGAAGAATCACAATTTCACACATTCAATATTAAAATAAAATTATATTATTACCCTTGAAAAGATATAATATTTTTTCATATCATATTCTTTAATATATTTTGTTTTTAATCGTACTTTCCTGAAGAAACACAATTTACACTTTCATTAATATTTATAAAGAATATTATGTAGATTTTGAAGAAGCGTTAATCGTAATACTTCTTTTTTTCTTTGCTTTTTATTATTTGATTAATTATCACATTCTTATTCTTTTTAATACATAGTATAATTTATGAATTTAGTACTATTATATCTGCGTATTACAAAATATTGGTTCTCATGAAGTAGCACATATTTTAGTTAGATTTTACTTGCTCACGAAGAGAATAATTAAATACGACCTAATATAAATTATGTTTTTACTCCTAAAATGTAAATTCTTATACAATTTATTATTTAAATAATATGTTATGGCTCTTGAATAGCATAATAATACGACTTCCATATTCTAAAAGAATATTGACTTATTGTTCTTGAAGAATATTTCATGCTTCAAAAGAGCATAACATTATAATTTCAATATTTCAGAAGAATATAGACATATTACTTTAAAAGAAGCTTACTATTATTCTAGAAGGATAATTAATTGTTGCTATGGAACGAAACACAATTATAATATTTATATATTCTAGGAGAATATTGCTGAATCATTTGAATTAATTTATATAAATCAATATTCTAAGAAAATATTGATTTGAAAGGACCACAATTGACAATTCTATATTTATCAATATTCTTGAAAAATATTGTATTGTTATTGTTGAATAACCACAAATTTATAGACTTCAAAAGTGTATAGACATGGCAACATGTAAAACCCTAAAAGAAGTTCAAGTGCTTGGAAATGTTTAAAATTGAGATATATCAATAAGTTATGTGATTATAGAAAAGAATATAACTGAAAAAAAGTTGTCGATAACACTTTTACACATGATGTACTCCATCATATAACGAGGTATTGAAATAAATGCGTTGAAATATATCTATCTAAGTAATGATTAACCAAATAAAATGGGCTCAAATCCTAAATTAAATTTACTAGAGAAACTTGAAATTTCTATATCTACAGTCCGAAAATCTAAAGATGTATACTAAGGAAATGAAAAAATTGAAGTCGTATATAATGCATGACCCTCAATATAGTGAATTTCGCAAAGATCGTGGTAGATGAAATAATGAGTTCATATCATGTTATCTTGACGATGCATGAAATTTGAAATATAGTTATAGTCAATTCATCTGTATACTAATGTTATTCTTGAAAGATTTAAAGTGTGTTTGGTGGAAATTAAAATTAGATTTTTAATTTTTTTAGTAGATTGTGATATAAAATTTTAAAATGCGTGGTTGAAAAATTGTGGGACCATGAAAGATGTGATTAATATTGATTGTTTAATTTTAATTTGGATTAAAATCATATTTTAATTCAGACCAAATATGTGCTTAATATGCATAAAACATATAATTCAAGTGATATTATCATGTGTGGAAATAAATACGCATTGCACTCATTTTCCCTTGACTAAAGTTTTGTCTCATTGAGTTTTACTAGCAAATGTTTTTAATGAAACAATTTTTGTAATGCACTCAAAACAATAAATGTACTTTTTTTTTCTTTATCGGGATTTCTCCCTCAAGAATTTCCCTAATAAGGTTTTAACAAAACATATTCTTTGTGTAATGAATGTCCATATATAACATATAAGACATTTATCCTAAAAATAATATTATAATATATCTGAAACTCTGAAAGAGATCAACAAAAGTTATTTTTCGAATCATCGTATTCTTACAATCATTAAAGATTGATAAGATATCTCATATGAAGATTGTGATATTCGAAAATTATACAAGACAATATGAGACGTACTTCACCAAAAATTGCAATGTTGAAGACATTGACGTCCAAGACAATGATAAATTGATAAAAGAATTGAAATCGGGAAAGCAACTATATTCTTTTTCCTTCAATCAAGTTTTATCCTACTGAATTTCTTGACATACTTTTAACTACGCAAAATATTTTGTAATGTGTCATTCAAGAAGAAATGTTGTAAATTATATGTTTATTAGTGAATAATAATTATATCTCTACGGTCATAGTTTTTATTATTATTGTATCCCTAATTTCTCTTATAAATATGGAGCTCTGGTTTTCAATAAAATACATACAATTTTATTGACTTTTTTTTTCCTTCTATTTTCTCTCTAGTTTATAACAATATTCATTTAATCAAAATTATAATAATTGACAATACTATTTTTTACACATTGCTGTAAAAATTCAAATTTGGGTGTTGACACATCGCTGCAATGCTTTCTTCGTCTTGAATGTGAATTAAGGTACTGAATTAAAAAGCAACGTACATTATCACTTTTTAATAAGAAGGTTGCACACTATCTAATTTAAATTTTTGCAATCGAATGCTTTTACTTAACTTTAATGAAATATTCTAACTAATATTCAAATCTTACTTCCTACTTTTTTGAATTGGGTGTGGATGAAGGCTGTGTCCGTTTGAAAGTGACATGTTGTTCACCTTTTAATTAAAAGGACACGAGAGTCTAATATGGTTGTTTCATTGTAAATGGATGTTACAACAATATCATAATATCACACAATTGAATGTTTTGAAGACATACAACTTTTGGAGGTTACTACTTTTGAAGAAATGATATGATACAGTTACGAAATTGCGAGACTCATAATTTAGTGATAACATCAGTCTAAAGGCTCAATTATCGAAGAATTTGTTACTATCTTTATAAAAGCATATACGAAGTTGAAGAAATCAAGAATGAAACAGAAAGTGAAATAGTTTCAATTGTAACAAAGAAAAGAAAGTTATAATATTTATGAAACTCGAATATTTGAGTTTTTTTTTTTTTTTTTTGTTTGTTTGTTTGTTTCGGGCTATCTTTCAATTTTTGTTATTAATCTATTTTCTTGATTTTGGATAGTACTATTTACTATTATCCAGTATTTCAGCATTAAACCTGAATATAGGTAATAGTTTATCAAAGTGCTAAATTAATATGCTTCAATTTTTCTCTATTATATCTTATTTCTTTTTTCGAGGACACGAATAACTTAGCCACCATTTGGCAAATTTATAAATAATTTGAATTGTAAGAGAAATAATAGTGGATTCTACAAAATATATGGATACTAATTGATAAAACTTACGAATATATAGTTGGAATTAATGTATGACTTTAACTAACATATCTTTGGAGAGACTTAACGTTCTAGGAACTGTCATATGTTGAAAGCTTCATATGCATATATAGTAAATTGGTTTTTGTCCTCAACATAAGCCGAATCAATCAAGCGTTGATAGACATGGGCATCATCAACAATGAAAGGGATTTTTTTTACAAACAGTCGAAATATATTTATAAAAGAAAAAAGCTGCATGTACGGGATTCTTGGCTAGAAAAAAAAAAAAAAAAAACAGGGTACTGAAGTGGCAGCACTATATTCGTCTGTTTGTCTTTTTTTCCTCTTCTAATGAAAACGTGCTAAGTGTATTTTCTGTACATTTTTCAGGTACTCATAGATTGGTTCTTCATAAAAACTCATTTAAAACAACATAAATAAATCCAAAAACTTCAATCTATGGTCAACAAAAAGTTTTGACCACAAAATCATATCATAATAGCAATTAAGACAATAGTTTGATCTTTGACCTGTCCATGTCGTGTGTGTTTGTACTATGAAAATTTGACGAATCACGCACTCAACTATGTGTACACAATCACATGTTTGCATGTGGGCCTTCAAATGCTTATATTCTCATTTTCACATGACTCATTAAAATCTTAATACTTATTTAAGTAAAACCATGTGACAAATAATTTAAATTTTGACCAATCTAAAAACCTAGATTGACCAATTAATTACTATGTTTTTGGTGAAAACCTTTAGAAATTTTTGAAAAAAGAACTCTAGAATGTATTGGGTTCACTTTTAACTTTGGCGTTAAACTTAAAAATAAGTAAAAATATTCTCTTTATTTTCGATGCTTAGATTACTTTATTTTATTTTAATTTAAAGTAAAAATGGTTATTTACTTAAAATTCTTACTTTAATGTCAAATAAAAAACTTTTTCATTTTAAAACTTTACTTATTTAATTTTAAGTAGAAATTTTAATTTATGTTTGGCTAGGATCCTAGGATTACAAAAAGAATAAAGTAAAGTTACTCATAAATTACTTTTTAGCTCTAAATATGATTGAATAATTCACCTTTTTTAAAAAAAAAAATTCAAGTAAGAAAGAAACTTTTCTCAAAAGTAATATTACCTTGTTGTAAGTAATTTACTTTTTCTTAACTTTAAAAAAAAAAAATTATTTGAGAACTTACCTTTATGTTTACTTAAAATTAAATTTTTTACGTTTAGTCAAACAAGCCAATTTACGGAAGTAAGATGAGTTGGATGATATATATGTCCAGTCAATAATAAAATTGAACATATTTAATATGCCATATTGAATAAAATTTAATAACGATATTTTAAGTTATGTTATTTTGAATTCGACCTAACTCAGGAAACATGTTAAATACTGTACCTCATTTCATATGTGATGCTACATGTGCAGTGGCAAACAAGCACAAAACAGTCACAATGGACCATACCCATAAAATATTGTCCTAACCATGTTTAAACTGCAAACTTGGGAAATAGTTCTGCAGTTGCATTTTCTGAAAGTCCCATTTCCAAGTATTTTAGAGCATATAATTAAGTTCTTTTATGGCAACCATAAAGATTTGTAAATGTTTGATAGGTTGAATTAAAATATAATTGTTAAATAGTTAAGTCAAATTTACAATGTACCAAACATTTACTATCGAAGCAAACGAAAAGAGAACAATGGTATGTTTATTAAGTTAGAGTAAAGTATAATCTACATCTGGAGTAGCTCGGAATGGCTCGCGCTTTTTAAAGTCGGGTCAGGCCGAGTCAACTTGTTTAAAACCTCCAAGCTTTAACATGGAGTGTAGTCACAATATGTGCTAGCGATTCTGTTAAGGGATAAAATCTCATATCGAATAAAGATGAAAATATAGATCAATTTATAAGAGTTTGTATTACTCTTCTTAACATAGTATCAGAGTCTGTTAAGCTCCAACGAGCAATTCGATCCGATTAAAATTCAAAAAAATTGAGCAAACGAATTTCTTGATTGGTCTGCTCAAACGAGTCACCATTTTACGGGGGCATGTTAATGGATAAAATCACACATCGACTAAAGATGAAAATATAGACCAAATTATAAAGAATTGAGCTACTTCTCTTAATAATGTTGGCATTTTAAGATGGAATCACAAATCTTAACATAATATCAGAACTCATTAAACTTCAACGAGCAATTCGATCCGATTAAGACTTAAAAAAAGAGCACACAGTTTCAAGATTAGTCTGCTCAGACGAGCCACCATCTTACGGGACATGTTAAGGGATAAAATCTCACATCGAATAAAGATGGAAATATAGACCAATTTATAAGAGTTTGTGTTATTTCTCTTAACAAGGTTGACATTTTAAGATGTAACTCAAAATCTTAACAGACTCTACTCAGACGAGCCACCATCTTACGAGACATGTTAAGGGATAAAATTTCACATCGAATAAAGATGAAAATATAGACCAATTTATAAGAGTTTGTGTTACTTCTCTTAACAATGTTGACATTTTAAGATGTAACTCAAAATCTTAACAGACTCAAACATGGGTCGAATTGCCCTCTATTCATTGTTCTTTTTTTGTTTTTCCTTTTTTTTTTTTTTTTAAAATAGAGAGAAAAGTTCTAGATCTAACATGAATACAAGGTTCCAAACATCTCGATGTTCAAAAATTATGTCAGCAACATGTAATAGAAGTCACTAAATACTAGTTTAATGAGCACCGACCTCTCTTTCATGCCCAAATGAAATGTCGAATTTCAATACAACCCTTTGAATATTATTCAAAATTCTAATCTCATTTTCACATTTCCCAACTGCTCAGACAATTCCTCATGTGCCTGTGTGAATTTTCATTTTAAATAATCATAAAATAGAATTTTAGATGCCAAACAGTATGGCCATTTAATGGAGCACCATACATGGTAGCCGCATCTCCATAAAAGATGATGGATCTCAAAAAACAGGTTCAAGAACCACAAATTATGCAAAGCAATGTGAAAAATAATAAATAAAAGTCATTTCGGATATGATCGACTACATGGATCTTTTTCTCCATTTCATTATTTTCATTGACACATCTATGGAAAGATTCACGGTAAATTTTGATTTATGTCTTCCTCTTTTATCGTGTTTTACTGAGCTCGCATTTTTCGGGTAAACAAGAACTACTTTAAATCAATACAATACCTGACCTGAACTACAATGCATTTTTAGAATTTCCAAGAAATTCTTCAACGTCTTCTTCTAATGTTCCATGAATATACCTTAGAAGAAAAGAAGGATCCCCAAAAACCCATCTTAGTTTTATTAGAGGAATGAATTTTTCTCTCGCTTTTGACATAGCGGCCCAAAAGAATTTAATATCAAGAACGAAGTTCTCAATATTCCTAAAACACGCCTTTGATTATGCATATCGTGCCTAAAGATGCACTAATCAATTAACTTTGGTAACAAAGAGTATCTCTTTGAGGTCTCTTTGTCCAATTCCATCTTACTAATCTACATACGTGTTACGGAAGTTGTTAGCTAGTGGCAGCTCAACTTCTAGAGTGTAATGCTTGGTTTCAAATCATTTGTCATGGATCGGTGCCATCTCCACTTTTCGACATGCATTCTCGTTTTCCTTATTTTTAATATGACCAGACATCCATCTTAACATTCTCGTATTTCGTTGTATAAAATCCAGAAACTCCCAATGGGGCAGGACCAAATCAGCAGTAAAAAATATCTACTATGATAGAGAATCAAAATGAGCAGACAGTTTGCCTAAGCATCACCATGTGAATCCTGCAAAGAAACAGTCGTCAACAGCCACTTGCAAACTCCTCCCCCACCATTGTCCCTAAACTACTATAAAAACTACCAATGGCCCTTCTCAAATCTGTCCACTCAAATTCTCTCTCTTTCTCTCTCTCTCTCTCTCTCTCACACACACACACACACACAAAACACAATATAAGAGAGGAAGGGGGCAAAAGTTGTATCAAGAACACACAGTCATGGAGTATTACATGGATGAGAAATGGAAATTGTCAAAAGATGATAAGAATAACTCTCTGTCAAGGAGTGTTTCCCAGAAGAGCTCCACAAAATCTCCACTTCTAAGGAGTTTAACAAAGAAAAATTCCTTCAATCTATCAAGGAGTTCTTCACAGAGGAGCAGCAGCACTTCTTCTTCAAACAAATCGTCGTCCCTGTCGAGAAGTTCGTCCCAAAGGTGCACAGAATTTACGCGCAAATGCAGTAGCTTGGCCAAGGAACAGAAAGCAAAACTTTACATAGTCAAGCGATGCATTACAATGCTTGTCTGCTGGAAGAAACATGGAGATTCTTGACATGAGCACGTTTGGCCATTCTTAGAAGTAGCTAAAAAAAGCTGCTTTTATGGTGGTATGTAGATGTGCTTAAAGGTAGCTAAAAAAAAGCTACTTTTCAGGTGAAACAATTCTCTTCTCCTTGTTCTTATATCCCTTCTGTGAGAGATGGATCACGGGGTTCATTTGTAACCTAAAGAAGTTTTTTCCTGCCATCCCAAAGAAGAGACATTAGCAAAATTTTCTTAAGTTTCTCAATGTAACTAGATTCAAATGAGGATCCTAAGCTTGCAGCAATGCGACATTGTGAGAAATATGTAATATAGTATAGAATTCAATCTACAATAGATTTTAAAAAATCCATCTATTTCTTGCCGTTTAATATCTTAGTTGCTTGCTTTCCATAGCGTTCTTAGCCCGATCTGGTAATAGAGCTCTGTACTTTTCGTTAATGGATTTCGCTCATCAAGTTCTTGTTCTATCTGCAGCTTAGAACACCACAATATTCACCTTTTAATCGATCAGTTGATATCCGTTTATTTATGAGAGGGTGGAATTGAAGAAAAGAAATCAAAACTAGTTAAACACCAGATCTGCAACTTTTATGTATCCAATTCTTCTTTTTAGCAAAAAAAAAAAAAAGGACACTGCATCAAGTGACAACCACAATAGAATTTAATTAGAAAACTATATCGGATTCTAATGTTCTTTCCTACATTATTTACCATATAAATAACTCACTACGAACGGCCCTGATCTCTTCTCCGCTCGCAGCTCATAGGGCTTGCATTCAAGCTAGAGCAAGCGAATGAAGCTCTCAATTTAGTGGCACCCCCCTTTCTACTAGTCTCGATATCGTACGCTGGAAAAGTTACTCTCTACCTACTCTCTGAATCTCTCTTGTTTTTCCTTTCTCTTTTCGAGTAGTGGTGGTTGGAGACAGAGGAACTGATGCGTTTAAAACCCAAATAAAAATAGAATTTTATTTGAGAGAGAGATTTTACACAAATTGATGACACACCCCACTAGTACACCTTTCTAATTTTATATTAATAGCACTAATATTTATACTCACTCATTCACTCACGGTAATATATATTCTCTCTCTTTCCCTGCACTCTCTCTCACAGTTTCACTCACTCTTTCACTCAACATACTCTCCACTCACTTAGACAAAATACACACAACACACATATATAAGCAGCAAAGTCGGTTATGGATCATTCTAGCATGACAGTGACTATGGTTTCATCTAGATAGTTCTTTCAATAAAATCAACATTACTTCTTCCAGATTTTTCTAGCTATGGCAGTGAAGAGTAAAAGATTTAGAGGCTCTAGCAGCTTCCAAACACTTCTTAAAAATGTCGGTGATGATTTCTTCAATTCTCCCCTTCAACACCGACTTTACATTTGGACTCTTTTTTTTTTAATGATCCCTAATTGTGCTCGAAACTCTTCGAATTTTGAAGTGCTGAGTCCTTTTGTTAAAATGTCTGCGACTTGACTTGTTCTTCAGTATTGATATGCTTCAAGTCGATCTCTCCTTTAAGCACCTTTTCTCTAACAAAGTGATAGTACACTTCAACGTGCTTCGTTCTTGCGTGGCAAACTGGATTTTCCGCTATACGAATAGCTGATTGATTATCACAATATAATTGTGTATAACTTACTGGTTGATGTAAATCCTTCATTAATTGTGTTAGCCACGCATTCTTTTGAGCTGCCATTGCCGCTGCTCTATATTCTGCCTCTGCAGTTGATAAGGATAATGTTGGTTGTCTCTTACTGCACCATGAAACTGCAGCTGACCCCAAGTTGAACACGTACCCAGTTGTTGATCTTCGTGTATCTCGACACCCAGCGTAGTCCACATTACAAAAGCCAACGATCCTGCAATCTTTATTTTTCTTGTAAAAGAGTCCATAATCAATAGTTCCTTTTACATACCTTAAGATTCGCCGCACTACTTCAAGGTGTGGCTTCTTTGGCTTTTCCATAAAGCAGCTTGCTATCCCAATTGCATATGCGATGTCAGGTCGGGTCAGCGTCAAATATATTAAGCTCCCCACCATCTGTCGATACATGGTTGCATTATCCAAATCTTTGCCTTCATCTGCACATATATTAGAGTTAATCTCAATTGATGTTGATATTTGTTTTCAATCGATCATGCCAAATTTCTGCAAGAGATCTCTGGTATATTTATTTTGGCACAAGAATAGCTCTTCTTTTGTTATTTCCATCTCAAGCCCCAGAAAATGTTTTAGCTCTCCAAGCTCTTTCATTTGAAACCTTACCGATAGATTCCTTCTGATTCGTTGGACTTCTCTTTCATTGTCTCCAGTGATGATGAGATCATCCACGTACACTAGCACTATTGTTAATTTTTCACTTTGTGCTTTAATGAATAGGCTCGAGTCTGCTGGAGCTACTGAGTATCCACTTTGAACTAAGAACTCGGCTATTTTACCGTACCGTGCTCGTGGTGCCTGCTTTAATCCATATAGAGCCTTCTTTAGCTTGCAAACATATCTTGGCTTTTCTTTATTATCGAATCCCTTTGGCTGCTCCATGTATATGTTTCGATCAAGTTCTCCATGGAGAAACGCATTGTTCACATCCATCTGCCATAACTTCCAGAACTTACTTGCTGCTAATGTTATTAGTATTCGTACTATAGTGATCTTTGCCACTGGGCTAAACGTCTCATCGTAGTCCAGGCCATATTGCTGTGAAAATTCACGAGCTACTAGTCGAGCTTTATATCTTTCGATTGATCCGTCTAGACATCTTTTTACTCTATATACCCATTTGCAAGATATATGCTTTACTCCATTAAGTATTGACACCAAATCCCAAGTCTCGTTTTGCTTTAGAACCATGAACTCTTCTTCCATTGTTTTTCTCCAGTCATTGTGCTGGATTGCTTCTTCAAAAGTCTCTAGCTCCTTGATACTGCCATCTTCTTCTACTACTGCATTAGCATATTTGGGGTTTGGTTTCCTCCGTCTAGTTGATTTTCTTAGCTGTGGTTGTGGGCTTGTTTTTACCTCAACCTCCTCTTGTTGACTTGACCTTATTTCTTCTGGTGTTGTTTGATGCATACCTGTCTGCCAAGGATTTTGTAGTGCGTCAGTAGACTCCTTCTCGTCACTTGATTCTTGCCATCCTTTGTTTTCTCAAGACTTGGTTGTACTTCTGTGATCTCCTCTTGCAATTTATCGTCTAATTCATTTGAATCTGGTAGCTCCACCCTCTGCGATGTCCACCATGAAGATGCTTAATCAAATACCACGTTTCTTGATGTATAACAACGATCAGTTGTAGGATCGCAGCATCTCCATCCTTTTCTTTGATCGTCATACCCCACAAATATGCATCTGATTGCCTTTTTATCAAACTTGCTTCTCAAGTGATCGAGCACAAACACATAACAAACGCAACCAAATACACGAAAGTGACCTACTGTTGGCTTCTTTTTCCACAGTTTCTCAAATGGTGACGTGAACCCCAGCTTCGGCTCTGGTAGCCTGTTAATCACATGTGCTGCTGTTTTCATACATTCTACCCAAAACCTTCCGAGAACATTCTTTGCGTGTAGCATGCTTCGACACGTTTCTGCAAGGTGTCGATTCTTTCTTTCTGCTACACCATTTTGTTGTGGCGTGTTTGGACATGTTAATTGATGATGTATTTTACGTTCTCTTAAATATTGGGAGAATTCTCTTGATGTATATTCTCCCCCATTATCCATGCGTAGGCACTTAATCTTATTTTCAACTTCTCCTTCTACTTTTTCTTTAAACTCCTTAAATTTCATGAACGTCTCAGATTTTTCTTTCATAAAGAAAATCCAAATGTACCTTGAGAAGTCATCGATGAATGTCACCATGTAGCGTATCCCTCAATTTGATGATTACTTGACAGGTCCAAACACATCAGAGTGTATCATCTCCAATGGTAGCTTTGCTCTATAACTTGACTCCTCATATGGTAGCTGATGTGCTTTACCATATTGACAGCCAGCACATACCATGTCATCTCTGATCTCGAGTTGAGGAAGACATATGAGCATCGACTTCTTCATCACTACTTTCAGCTTGTGATAACTCATATGTCCTAGTCTTGAATGCCATAAATCTGTTGTCTCATTCTTTCGAGTCTTATCTACGTACGCAGACTCTGCTGACATTACGTAGATGGACTCTAATCTTCGTCCTTTCATTATTGGTGTACCCAAAGTTTTTATATTTTGATACATCTTGACATCTTTTGGCCCAAACAGAACATAGTTACCTGATGATGTTAGCTGCGCCACTGATAGAAGATTTTTATTCATTCCTGGGACGTGATAGACATCTTGTAGCTGCACCTGACTAGGACTAAACCGATGTGTGATAACTATCTTACCAATATGGGCTATTGGCAATCTTGAATTATTAGCAGTTACCACCATTCGGCCTCCTTTGTACTCCGTTATATTTTGTAGTTTTCCTTTATCACCTGTTATATGGTTGGAACACCCAGAATCGACGATCCAATCACTTTCATAATCTATTCTTCCAGGGAGCATCGCCACTAGTGCTGATTCTACTTCGAGATCTGTACTACATTACTCCCCTGAGTATGCTCCATTAGTGCAAGCGATGCTACATCATTCCATTCTTCTTCACTATTATATTTTTCTTGCTTATTAGAGGTTGTCATATTACCTTCTGCTGGCTTTTTCCTGAATCGACAATCTCTAACATAATGACCTCGTTTGCCACATACAAAACACGAACCATTAGTTCGTTGAAATCCCTTAAACGGCAGGCCTCTCTTGTCGCGACTTTGTTTGGCTCCCCTTGTCGTGGAACCTTCTCCATGTTTATTCTCTTTCAATTCCTTATTATTTTGTTGACGAAGTCGACCTCTTCTTTTATAACTACATAGTGCTTCTTCATCTTCTTTCTTAATTGAGACCCCTGATGTAACGACCGAGAACTTTTAAATAATATAAAATTAGTTTTCTCGAAAAGCGTGTCGCTAAACTTTACCCCTGATTTTAAAGAGAAAGAGCGTTCGTCTAGCCGTTATAAAAACGAATTCAAATCTATTCGATCGAATCCAATCCCGAATAATAATTTTATTATCAATTTCGATTTATTTTATGTAAATCCAATTTTTAATAAATTCAAGCCCAATTATTTAAAGTCCAATTTAATATAAGTCCAATATCGAAATTATTTATTTTAGCCCAATCCATTGAAGTCCATTACTTTAAGTCCAAAATCGAAATTAATTATTTTAGCTCAAATTCATTAGGTCCAATTAGAAAAATCCCTAAAGCCCAACTATTTGGCCCAATTACCCACCAAAAGTTTGTGCCCTAATTCCTACTATTCATATACCTTCATTTCTCTCCCATCATCACCATTCTAGCAACCATTATTTTTTGGTAAGTCTCTTCCCCTCAATCTTCTCACTGTAATTTCACCATTGATGCTAGAAGATCAATTTCTAGCATCAACAGTGAACTCACAAAAATGCACAATGCAGTCCCTACACCATTCACCAACCTCCACTGCAAACACTACCTCCAACTCTCACGAGACCAACATTGCCAAGCTCAAACCAACGACACCATTTTCAAACCCAAATACATCGATACAAGCAGTCACCCAACTCACTGCAACACCACCAACAAGTTCACCTCAAAACCGAGACCATCAAAGCCACCATCTCCCCAACACCAAGCTCAACCGACCACCACATTCACCACCCCAAACCACCATTCGAACTCATTGCAAATATGCAACCAGTCACCACCAATATCACCAACAAACACCACCGCAAGCACCACATGGTCACCATTGTACGAAGCCAAAACGAACCACTCAGTACCCGAAACCAACGCCCCAAATCCACATTCCAGTCACCATTTTCGTCCCCAAGTATCAACACCCAAAAATCGAAACCAAAGCCACCAAACTACAACCCAACCAACCACACACGGCCAACAATTGAAAAAGACACAACGCCACCAATACCGAGACCACCATCGCCCCAAAACCAAAAGAAAATCAAGAAATAGAAACCCCCACCACTTACCTGACCGTCGGTGCCACCTCAGGAGGTGGCACTGCCACCACCATCGGTCGATGGTGGTGGAAATCCGACGAAGGGGGCGAAGCCCCTCTTCCCTTAAGTTTAAGTGTTTTAATTTCAGTCCTTAAATTTCTCATTTTCAATTTTAAAAGTTATTCAGTTTAGTCCCAGAGTTTAGAAAGTTTCATTTTCGATTTTTAAGTTTTATTTATTTAAACTACAGTTTTATAAACTTTCATTTTAGTCCCAAAATCTTTAAAAGTCACTGTTTCAGTCCTAAAATTCTTATTTTCAATTTTAAATAATTTCAATTTAGTCCACAGTTTAGAAATTATTATTTCAGTCCTTAATACTTTATTTTCAATTTTAGCAGATTTCCAATTAAGTCCCTAATTTATAAAAGGTTTAATTTCAGCCATTTAATTCTATTTTCAGCTTTATTATATTTACAGTTTAGTCCCTAAACTTCTAAAAGTTATTATTTCAACTTTTAGCTTTTATTTTCAGCTTTATTATATTTACAGTTTAATCCCTAACTTTCAAAAATTACTATTTCAACCCTTAAACTTTTATTTTCAGATTTAATAAATTTCCAATTTAGCCCCTAAACTTTATTTTATCATTTTAAGCCATTTATTACAATTTCGATAATTTTCAATTAAGTCCCAAAACTTTATTTTAACACTTTAAAACTTTAAAGTTTCGAAATACTAATTCAAACTTATTTTTCATTTTGGCTAGACGAAACGTACGGACGATTGAGAGCTTGAGATCATTTTTCGCTTCATTTTTGCACTCACTCGAGAATTATTGAGGTAGACTCGCCACCATTAATTAGTTTAAATTATAATTGCATGCTTTATGTGAATTTACATGATTTATATGCATGAGATGAGAATATGTCATATGAGATATATGATATTGTTATACTTGCCATAACTTATATGCTTAATTGCATGAGAAAGACGAGAATATCTTAAGAGATAAGATGAGAATGTTATGCATAACTTATGTACTTTATATGCACGAGAAAGAAATACTACCCACGCCCTATGATTTTAAAGAGCCTATGATTTTCAAGAAAATGAGCCAAAGAAGATGATGATATCACGTTGTATATTGCATAAGTGTGTATTTAATTATTTTGTAAATTAATTATCGACGATGAGTCTACTGAGTATTTTTTCGAAATACTCACTCTGTTATTTTAACAATATTTGCAGATTTCGGAGGCGATCATGATTGATAGGCAGTGGTGGCATAAAATTTTGATTATCGCAATTATCAAAATTTGAAATTTATGTATTTGAACATTGTTAACGTTTGTCGTTTCCACTATTCCAAAAACATGATATTTAAATTTTAAAACAATTATCCTATGAGTTTTCTTGCCGACGAAGTTTTAAATTACAAATGTGATTTTGAAAATTAGGTTATTTCCGCAAATTTTTGATTATTATATTAGGGCAAAAGACGATGATGTGGCAATCCGAGTTAACGGAACTCGGGGCGCGACACCTGACATTTGTTTGGTTAACGCTTCTTGGTCGGCCAACAAATTTTCAAGATTAACTAATGACGGTTGCTCTGGCCAACATTGTATGGCAGCAATGAATCCTCTAAATTCGGGTCTCAAACCATGTATAAAATATCCTTCTCATTCTAGACTCCGAAATCTTACTTGAAGAATCTAATTTTGAAATTTCGCGACAAAGAGTTTTAATTTTATTGAAATATTGACTTACTGTTTGTTCTCCTTGAGCAATCGAAAGCAGTTCGTTTTCCAATAATTGTAACCTCAAGTCATTTTTCTTTGAAAATAGAGTGGCTAAAGTGTCCCATGCTTCATTTGGTGTAGTCTTGTCTCTTATATGCTCCAACAATTCTTCCTCAATTGTTGTCTTTATAACAAACATGACCTTACCCGCTTTAATTCTCCATTTCTTCAGAGCTCCGGCCTCCTCCGATGGTATCACATCACTTGCACCAACTACTTCTCACAAATCTTGCCCTTGGAGATATGACTCCATGCAAGTTTGCCATGTGGTGTAGTTCTGATTATTGAGCTTCTTTACTCCGCTTACTATTTGTAGGTCGCCCATCGTGACTTGATTTACCTCCTCGTAATCAAGCAAGCTTTTACAAAAGCTTCACAATCTCCTTTTGTGCGAGATCTCAAGAAGCACAAAAATTTGTCCCAACCGCCTAGCTTTGATACCAAATTGATGAGTTTAAAACCCAAATAAAAATAGAATTTTATTTAAGAGAGAGATTTTACACAAATTGATGACACACCCCACTAGTACACCTTTCTAATTTTATATTAATAGCACTAATATTTATACTCACTCATTCACTCACGGTAATATATATTCTCTCTTTCCCTGCACTCTCTCTCACAGTTTCACTCACTCTTCACTCAATATACTCTCCACTCACTTAGACACACACACACACACACACACACACACACACACACACACACACACACACACATATATATATATATATATATATATATATATATATATATATATATATAGGTAGCAAAGTCGGTTATGGATCATTCTAGCATGGCAGTAACTATGACTTCATTTAGATAGTTCTTTCAATAAAATCAACACCACTTCTTCCAGATTTTTCTAGCTATGGCAGTGAAGAGTAAAAGATTTAGAGGCTCTAGCAGCTTCCAAACACTTCTTAAAAATGTCGGTGATGATTTCTTCAAGAACATCATGGATTAGAGTCCAGGCAAAATATAGGCTCTCTTCTTTTAATTAAGGAACGTCACCAAATGAGAAGAGATGCCACGAAACATCTTCCCCTCTTGACTCATGGGACTCAACCAAAGTTGCTTTACTTTTGGAAAGTTTATAATTTTCCTTTTTTGCTCATGTATTCTAGTTTGTGTAAATCTTCTCGAACATGTTATCTTCCAACACTTCACTTATCTAGCGATACATTTACATCAATATGTTTGAAAACTCGAGCAGAAGGTTGAGATTTTAATCAGATGAATGGCATTTTATTCTTCACAGAGAGAGTATACTTGTCTTCCTTTAAACTTAATATTCCTATTGGAATCTTCCTAACCACATCACTTCCTTGAACCCCTTTGCTACTGCAATATACTCAACCTTTACACACCAGCTCCCCATAACTGTCAAGGCGCCAAGATGGCTACTTGGATTTGTTTTTTCGATCCAATTAGAGAATTTGACAGGCCTATCGACCCCGCTCAGTTCTTTCACTCAGAAAAGCAATGATATTAAAATGGGTTGGATTAAATATATCAACATCATAGTGATTGACTGGATCCGAAAATAACTTAGGCCATTGAAAGGAACCTAATTAATTGAGGGAAAATTAGGCTTTTTACTTCATTCTCTCCAAAAAGTTGAAAAATGCACTGTAGTTTCAAATTTTAGATTAACAGTGAAGAAATACGTTCTATTGCGTTAGAAAATCAAGAATTTCTTTCTTTCTTTCTTTCTCTCTCTAAAAGTATGAGGTTTGGGATCAATCTTTTCCCTCTGACGATCCTATCTAAATTAAAGGAGGATTCCATCCTAAATATTGTTGGAGAATTTCGTGTATGAAGTGACAAACAACACCGGGAAATACTTCAAATCACCTTTAAAATTCTGTAGAAATTTCGACAGAGTAACGGTAGGAAATGGACTCCAAATAAATCCTCAAAAAGTGCAGTATAGCAGCAATAATATCAAAGTCGAGGCAAGTATTGAACACTTTGTCCTTAAGTCGAATTTGCCACACAACGGTGCCTACGATTTATGGCAATCAACTCCTAAGATACAACGACTAGCTTCTTGTATGAGTAGCACTACAACACACAAGAAACGACGAACCAGAACTTGGTTTACGAACTCCAGTATGCAAAGTGAAGAAAACCAAAATTTATGCAACAAGAATGCAAAAATTTGGTTGAGAAACGAGAAAAAATGAATGCTATATGATTGCATATCATTGGTGTGAAGAATATGATGTTCATATGGTCTTATATAGAGAATGATAGGTTGTGAATGAAATGTCGCGCCTCCAAGCTCAACAACTCTTTTCAAATGTCGCATCATTCACTGTCGCTAGCATGTCGCCATCGCCTCACTCGAGCTATAAAAACGGTGACTTTTTTGCTAGCATGTCATTAGCCTGTCGTTCGAGCGAGCTGGCACGTCGCTCGAGCTCCAGCCATAAGCTAGCAACATCCTTAATCAATTTTCCAGACAACTTCCTCTATTTTTTCTTTCCAACTTTAGACCATAATTTCTCATTCATTCAAAATTGATTTTGAGATTCCAAATATACAACGACGATCTACTCAACGAGTAGAACAAGTTGGTCTATTTACTTTTATAATTTGACCATCGGATCAAGTCCGAATATTTGACCGAAATTGACACGAAAGTCACTTTTTCCAAGTTTTGATTTTATCACTTGACCAAATTTCAATATTTCAAAACCAATTTCCAACAAACATTTCTGCAATTTTTTATTCTTATTATCCACACACTCCTTAATTGTTCTATCCAATTTTTTCCTTCAATTTTGACCTACGTATTTTCTCTTGTTGCACCGTCATGTTTAACATGTACCAATATTGATCTTCGAAAACTATGGATTGAAAAGTGACAAAATACGTCACTTTCTAATATAGGAAATCAAACACAACAAAAATTAGTAGCAGACTCTAAATATTAGTTAAAAGATTACTATAAGCACGTAGTGAATTTAGCCAACATTTTTCTATGATAAAAAGACACTAGTTTCATGAGCAATAAAGTTTTTTTTTTCCTTGAAAAGTATTGTTGAACTTTTAATCAAAAAAAGAGATATAGTTTGTCACTTTTTAATGTAGAACTTTAGTTAATATCTAACGGAAAAAACAAAATTAATTCTAATGTTTTAATTGGCGTTTCACTTTTTGAAATTTTGTCAATTTTTTTGAGTGTTTGTCACTTTTTTAATTTTGTCATTTTTTAAAAATTTCGGTCACTCTTTTTAGTGTTTGTCTCTTTCTTGAAATTTCTATCCCTTTTTTGAGTGACAAACGTCACTTCTTAATAAAAGAGACACTGTATGTCAATTTTTAATAAAAATATAACACTTAACTTTAAAAAGTGACATTGTGTAATTTTTTTTATATATAAAAAAGTGATATTGTGTCACTTTTTTATATCAAAGAGTGCCATTTAATTTTACACAATTTATTTTTCATACGATTTTTCAAAAGGCTCCTAATTGTAGGGGTATTTTTGTAAGTTGTCCATTAATAAAGGCCATTCGTGGCCAATTGGCTTGTGGATAGCCCATTTTATGCTTTGTCTTGATCTTGGTTTTGGCCCATTTATTGAGTCTTGTGCCCAACTTGACAATACCTAAAACTATATAATTGGCTTCCTTGCTTCAGCCGTGTTGTGGGTTAACTGTGAGAGTGTGAAAAACAGGGACAGCCGTCTTTGGTGTTGATTTTCTCCCTTATTTGGCTTGAGTATTAACCTATTGCTCCCTTTTTTAATTCTCCTCCTTTATGGATGTAATTAATCACCATATTGTGTCCTTTGTGGCTGCTAGAAAGTGGTAATTGAAGTGATAGAAAAAGTTGTGGGTTCGAGCCTCTCTTTGGTGTGTGTTTAATATTCGATCTATAGTTGAAACTGTGCCCGATTTGTTCACAAATCGAATCAATTCCGTGACAGTGAGGACACTCAAGGAAGTTAACAAAATTGCACAAGTGAGGGAATGGAAGCTTACTAATAATTGTATTTTAAGCCATTATTACTTTTGATAAATTATAACTTAATCTTGTATATTTATCGTTTGTTAGGTAAAATTCAGTGCTTGAAGTGAAATTGGAAAAAAAAAAATGAACGAAAAATGAGCTAAAATAGACAAAATCTAAAGTTTGGGGGGGGACCAAATTGCAAGTTTTCAATTATTGATTCAGACCACAAAACATTGATTGATGACCATATGGAATCAATTGGATGAAAGTTGAAGATAAATGATGAAATTTGTACGAGAAAATGACTTAAGAGAATAAAGGATCAAAAGCAAGGACTAAAACACAATTTTCGAAAAATGAAAGTGATGAGCACGCGCCACCCAAAACTATAGATCCCAAGATGACATTTAGAAAGGACGCGTGTGTGAGGCTTCTATCTCCACGCGCATGGTCCAAAATTTCGGATGACAGCTAGTTTCCTTTTTCGATCAAAACTCTGTTTAAACCCAATTTTTGAGAGCTATAAGTACATAAAGTGGGCTACACATGAAGGGATCTCTTTCTCACTTCACAAATCACATTTATATCATAAAATCATCCAAGAAGGAGGGACCAGTTCAGTATAAGTTGAAGAGGTGAACAAATATAGTACGTGGAACATCAAGAACTTGAACAATTAAAGCTCCGAGTTGAAGATTAAGAACATGAGTTAGACCATGACATCTCTTTCTTGCATTTATAAATTTTGGGTGATGATTTTTCATTATTCTTGTTGTTTTATCTTCAGAAACATATTAAACTGGATTCCTTTGTGTTGGATGGAGATGAATACTTCATTTATTTATTTTTAATTCAAAGATAAGTGATTTTGTAATTCTTGTGTTTCTTGATTAATGACTCATGCTCGATGCATTATTTAAATGTTTGAGCATCAAGCATCATTTAGATAACTAGTTGCTTATCGTAGTGCTTTGAAACTCTAAATTAAGTAAAATGTTGCATGATTAACAAATGGACAATAGATGTTAGGAATAATATATATTGCATGTTCAATCACCGGAATAATCGTGTAACTAAATGCATTATCACATAGATAATCATGCATTTGAACGCATTATATTCATATGAATTCTGACTAATAATGGGATATGTTCATGTTTAAAATAGAATTAACTTATTTGAAAAGGAAAGTTATAGGATTATCGATTATCAAAAATGCATAAATAAAGTTAAATTACACAGTTAAGAATTGAACATAGAATAATAATAGTTGGATTCGAAATTCCAACACGTACATCATATACTTTAGTTAAGCATAATAATTAGATAATTAGTATATTAATTTAGAATAATTCAAATAAATCTCGTTTGTTAAGTATATTTGAAGTCGATAATAGATTAATATAATCCAATTTAAGATTTATTACTTGTGAGACGATACTCTTAACGCATCACATTTATTACTTATCAACAATCTTGTATGCTTGCAGAATTTACACGAACAATTTGTTGGCACTATTGCTGGAGAATTAAGTTTTTTAAACTGAGTTTATTGATTCATAATGGATTCAAAAATCTTATTTATATTTTGTTAATTTTGGTTACCCACTATGATCTCTCATGTGTTTGGTGCTCTTTCATGTACTATTCAGAAGTATATGTATAATTCAGACGATAACAAAAGAGTAAAACTTTTGTAACAATTAATCCGGACATGGATGATGATGATATGCCTGTAGGATATATATGCTATGAGCTTTGCTATGTGATGCATTATACTAACAATGCTTGTATACATGCACTAACTTCCTTACATTAAAACTTTCGAGGTTTACACAGTATATAAAATATCGAAAATAAGTAGTTGACAAATCTAATGAATGCTGTATGTTTGGGGGAGATTATGTACTTGCAGATTAGGATGAGATCATCAAGCTTTGTGTGAGATAGTCCCCTATTGAACGAGAAGGTACTTGTAAAATTTTATAATGAACTTGTCAAAGTGGATGAAAGCAAAATGTGTATACTGGAGTGAATTTAAAAGGTGCGGATATAATCTGCTTGAAAATGTTGAATAGTGAATCCGTCATTCAACTCGAGTAGATATCAACTATTAAAGAAAGACATAAAAATGAAGACAAAGTAATTCCAAAGGAACTTTTAAAAAAAATGGAAATTAATGATGAGATTAACACAGTCTTTCTACTGTCGATTGTCCAACAATTGAATTTGTGATTAACCCAAAGAGGAGGTAGAAATCTACGGAATTGAGTTTGAATTAGATGGAATAAGCATGCTATATTACATGGAAAGGGGCCCAACAGAAGTCTGGAGGATAAATAAAAAGTGGAGCAAAGTTAAAAGCAGCAAACTGGGTAAGAGATCAAAAATTTTCCTCAGAATTCCATGATACATATTACCAAAGTATGATTATAAACACTTTTTTATTAGATAACCCAATTTTCTTCTTCTTTATTTATTATACTTTCTAGATAATATAATAGGTAATTTTTATTGCTTTTTAGTATTATAGGAATTTTCATCCCCAACTTTTTTATTAGATAACCCAACTTTTTGTTTGAAAGTGATGAAAAAAAAAATCCAAATATATTAGAGGCAAAAATAACTGAAGAAAAATAACTTTTTAAGTTTTTTAAACTTTAACCGAAAGTGCTCTAAAAAGAAATTGTTTATAGCAATCATAAAAAGATCCATTCACACGCTAAAATTTAGAATTGTACATTATGCCCATGTTTGGTACACATTAAAATTTTCATTCTGTTCATTTTTAATTACACATTCTTTAATAAAATAATATTTTCTATCATATCAATAAATTTTCCTTTTTTTTCAATCACACATTTTCCTTCAATAGATTTTTTTCAAAATAATGTGGCTCAAATACACCCCTTATAAGCAATTTTGCAGCTAGGGGCAGTTTGGATATTTTACCCTCACGAGGGTAGTTTAGCAGTAAACATGTAATCATCTGCCCACTTACCAAACTCCGTATCCAAAGTGCAAACGTGGCGCCCACAGATTCTTCCTTTCACCATAATATTTTTCTCTCTGTATCTTTCTTCTTTCTCACCCTATATCTATCATCATTTTCTGCAATTAATATTTTCTTTTCTATTTTCACAATTTTGATAATTCCTATAAATTTGTAAGAGTATGTTTGGTAGAGATTAAAATTGAAAAATTAGCCGTTATTATTGACTTTTATTAAACGAATGTGACCCAATAACAGCTATATTTTCAATTTTAATTAAATTAAAATCTATACCGAACAAGTCCTAGTAATATATTCACTTTATTTACTATTTATAAATTAATTTTTTATTTTTTTAATCTTGAGTTCAACTTATTTTTTGATTTCAAACGAGTTTTTTCTCATCCATTGCTAGGCCAATTAGGACCTTGAACGCTTCCATATAAGTTCGTTTTATCTACAAAATATCATTATTGAGCTCATATTTGGTGGAAATTAAAATCAGATATTTAGGGCCCATTTGAGCCACATTTTTTCTTCATTATAATGAAAAATATGACCATTATCCATCACATTAACATTAAAATTCAAACTTTCTATCTTTTGCGTGGGGCCCATAACGGCTATATTTTTCATTTTCATTTTCATTCTCATTATAACGTGGCTCAAACGAGCTCTTAGTAGATTTTGATAAAAATGGTTGAAATATGCAATCGTGATTAAAATTAATTGTTGATTTTGATTGAAATTAAAATCTACAAGCAGGGACTTAATAAGACCTCGTTTTGCACACATTCTTTCGAAATATATTATTTCAAAACTCAATTTCAACCACACATTTTTCAATAAAATAATATTTTCCATCATATCAATAATTATTCCTTACTTTTTAACAACATATTTCTCATTATATCACTATTTAAAATACGTTATTTCTTCAATAATATCCATCAAAATATGAATTAAATAATTTATTCCTGGACATATATATAAAATTCCAGTCACAGTTTTTACTATTCGAATTTATTCCTGCCTTAGTAGTAATTGAAAAACAAAACCCTAAAGGGGTTCTGCGTAAGAACAATTCGCCGCCAGGTTGATTTACTAGTATATAATTGAAGCAAAAGAAAAATTATAAACCTCTCTCTGCTACCCTGCTCTATCTCTCGCTCACATCGTTGCCTACTTACAGTTTTTTCCTTTTTCTATTTTATTGAAATTAAATGGGACAAAAATGATTTTTTGTGGTTAATCCTGGATTTTGAGGTTAAAGCTTTCACTTTTAGGTTTTTTTATACTAGGTTGGTTGGTTTTTTGATGTTTTGGATTAATAAAGTCATTCTCTTTATGGCTTTTTAGGGTTTCTGGGTGTTGGCGGTGTTAATTTATATTTCTTTGTGGGATGACTGAGTAAATAATTGTGGGATTTTGGGTTTGTGAAACAAAATGTTATCTGAATTGGGTAGGAGGCCGATGCTCAGAAACAATGAAAATTCTTTTGGAGATGATTTGGAGAAGGACATGGGATTGCTGCTTCGTGAACAACGGAGCCAGGAGGTTGATGATCTAGAGAAGGAGCTGAATTTGTACAGGAGCGGGTCAGCTCCACCTACTGTTGAGGGTTCCCTGAATGCTGTGGGTGGGTTGTTCAACCACGGTGGCGGCGGCAACAGTGGTGGCTCAGCCTTTGCTGAGTTCATTACGAACAAGAATGGGAACGGGTTTATTTCTGAGGAAGATGTTAGGTCTGATCCTGCATATTCCTCCTACTATTATTCAAACGTCAATCTAAACCCAAGGCTACCGCCCCCTTTAACGTCAAGGGAGGATTGGCGGTTTGCACAGAGGCTGCAAGGAGGGAATTCTGCAATCGGGGATAGGAAGAAGGTGAATCAGAGTAATAGTGTTGATGGGGAGACATCACTTTTTTCAATGCCGCTAGGGTTCAATTCGAAGAAGCAAGAGACTGAAAAGCAGGCTGATAAAGTGCAGGGTTCTGTGGAATGGGGTGGTGATGGACTCATTGGTTTGCCTGGACTTGGACTAGGCAGTAAGCAGAAGAGTCTAGCTGAAATATTTCAGGTAAATGTGCTTTGATTTATTAAGAATTCATTGGGTACATCCTATCTTTTCCGAGATTGCAAACTGACCTTTTTCTATCTTACATCTGTTGATTATGCTAAACTTGCAATTACCCGACTCTATAATCGTTTTTAGCTCTGTAATTTTATGTTTAATGTCATTTATGGACCTGATTGTACAAGTATTTATGTTTATTTATAAATTATTTTTTCTATGCAAGTATTTAACTGCTTATTGACACCTTTGATATATCCCATTTTGTTGCTTTAGTTTACATGAGATGTTTGTTTATATGAGAATCGGACTCCCTCGCCCCACCTTGGTGCATTCGGTAGTTTTCTACATTGTGGAAAGCATTTTACAATAGGCTTAATTTAAGTTTCTACATTGCTTCTGTTGATCGAGGATAATTTATTGAAGGTATATCTTTGTTCATTGGTCGTTAATATTACTTTTGGAAAAATAGTAGTTTTGTTCGCAGTGTAGAATTAGATAAGAGTCCCATTATCACTTTGTTTCCTACTATATTTTTTGCTGTCTGACTTCAAAATAATGCTGTGTGAAAATGGACATACAGTTTTTTTTAAAGTCATTGACCATCATATGCATTTTTAAATTTTAAATTTTCTATGTGAATTTGTGGAACCAGTTTTGTTGCGTGACTGGTGACCTGGTGTGGTTGTTGATGGCAACATTGATGTGATCATATCTTTTTTTCATTTCTGCAACTGTATTTTTCTGTCTAGCTGGTCCTATCAAAACTCCCTTATTGTGTTAATTTTAATACTTCATGGATGAAGTCATCAACCCAGATTGATGTAATTTATTTAAGGCCTTTCAAGTTGGTATATATTAGTAGGATCTTGTCTTGAAACTCAGCTAATGATTAAGCAGTTAGATCTTCTTGTTCAATGTATCAAGAAAATAAAATCAGGAATTTTTTCATATGTGATTCCTTGCCATTTCTAGTTAAAAAATTATTGTGTTTGATCCTTTTTTTGTAGTTGTGTAGTATATTTCTTTATGGGTGAAGAGCATTAAAGTAGTAATTAAGACCGTGTTTTTTTTCCCATGTGATTTGTTGGACTACCTAGTTGCCTTCCGCACCACCAAGAATGCTCACAATTCTTCTATTCTGAACTCCGTTATTCCCCTGTACCAAGATGAAAATAGTTTTCTCCATGTCCCTTGTGACTCATCCTATTGCTTAATATCTGTGCAGGATGACTTGAACCGTGCTAATCCTATATCTACGCATCCTTCACGCCCAGCAAGTCGAAATGCTTTTAATGAGAATGCTAATCCTATGAGTTTGGCTGAGGCAGAGCTGGCTCATACTCTCCATGATTTGACATCTCCAGACCCTGTACGCTCTACTTCAAATATCCAGGGCTCATCTGCTACTCAACATGTTGGACCACCTGCATCATATTCTTATGCTGCTGCACTGGGTGCTTCCTTGTCAAGAAGCTCGACTCCTGATCCTCAACATATTGCACGGGTTCCTAGTCCTTGCCCTACTCCCATTGGAGGAGGCAGGGTGGGTGCTTCAGGAAAGAGAAATGTTAACAGTCCCAACTCCTTCAACGGCATTTCATCTCACACAAATGAGTCTACAGATCTTGCAGCTTCTTTGTCAGGCTTGAATATTTCAAATGGTGTTATGGACAAGGAGAATCATTTGCCATCTCAGATTGAACAGGACATTGATGACCATAAGAATTATCTCTTCAATTTTCCGGGTGGTCAAAATAACACAAATCATCAAAAATACATTAAGAAATCTGAATCTGGACAGTTCAATATGCCTTATGTTGCCCAGTCGTTAAAAATGATGGTTTCTGAATCTGGTTTAAGCAATGGCGGTGGCTCAGATCTTAGCAACTCTTCGCTTCCTTCCGAGCTTCACAAAACTGTTTCTTCCCATAGCTCCTACCCGGAACGATCTTCAATCTCCGCCAATAATGGTGGGGGTGACGTACTTTCTCCATATCAGCATTCACATAGTCCAAATCAGCATTTATATAGTCCAAATCTATCATTCTCCAGTTATGGTTTAAGTGGCTACCCCACGAGTCCAATATCAAGCCACCTTGGAAATTCGAATTTGCCTCCTTTGTTTGAGAACGCTGCTGCTGCATCTGCTATGGCTGTACCAGGGATGGACTCAATGATGTTGGGGGGATCAAATCTAGGTGCTTTTGCCTTTGAACAAAACCTCGGTCGGATGGGAAATCAGATGTCAACGAATGTGCTGCAGGCACCTCTTGTTGACCCTTTGTATCTTCAGTACTTGAAAACAGCTGAGTATGCTGCATCACAGGTTGCAGCTCTTAACGATCCTTCTGTTGATGTGAACTACTTGGGTAATTCGTACATGGGCGTCCTTCAGAAAGCTTATCTTGGCTCTCTATTACCTCCACAGAAATCACAGTATGGTGTGAACTTGGGTAGCAGGAATAGTTATTCTAGTCCTCATGGCTACTATAGCAATCCTGCATTTGGCGTTGGGTTGTCATATCCTGGAAGTCCCCTACCAAATCCTGTACTTCCAAATTCTCCTATGGGACCTGGCAGCCCCATGGGGCATGGTGAATTCAACATGAGATACCCTAGTGGGATGAGAAACATAGCTGGGGGAGTCATGGGACCTTACATGGAGAACACCTTTGCTTCATCTCTGCTAGAGGAGTTTAAGAGTAATAAAACCAAATGTTTTGAACTTTCTGATATTGCTGGTCATGTTGTCGAGTTCAGGTATGTCTTGCTCAAATTGCACCTTACCAGTTATGATTGTTGAAATATAATTTATTTTCTTTATACCTGTGTCCAGTGCGGATCAATATGGAAGCCGATTCATTCAACAAAAACTTGAGACTGCCACAATAGAGGAGAAGAGCATGGTTTTTCGGGAAATCTTTCCTCAGGCTCTATCTTTG
This sequence comes from Fraxinus excelsior, assembly GCA_019097785.1. Taxonomy (NCBI): domain Eukaryota; kingdom Viridiplantae; phylum Streptophyta; class Magnoliopsida; order Lamiales; family Oleaceae; genus Fraxinus; species Fraxinus excelsior. The sequence continues at coordinate 16,139,400 of CM032643.1, forward strand.
ATGACGGATGTGTTTGGAAATTATGTAATTCAGAAGGTACCCAAGATATCTGGTCCTTTCTTCAGTCACTTTTATGATTATGCCCTTGTTTGAGCCCCAAATTTCCATCAAAATGCATTCTTGAACAGTGATTTGACCCCATTTCAACCATACATTCTCCAATAAAATAATATTATACGCAAACCCAAAACTTTTCCTTATTTTTTAACTCCACATTCTCCATCATAACGTTATTGCAAAATGCTTTTTTTTTTTTGAAAGAAATGGGGCTCAAACAACCCCTATATATATGTGTACACATATATCCCTGAGCTTTTACTTTTAGAGTCTATTGGTCCATACACTAGTTCTAAGTTTGGTCTTTTCAGTTTTTTGAACATGGAATGGCATCTCAGAGAAGAGAGTTGGCTAGCGAACTTTTCGGACATGTACTTGCACTGACCCTCCAAATGTATGGTTGTCGGGTGATTCAAAAGGTAACAGCTTTGCATGAAATTCTTTGTTGATGTTCTTTTATATGCCGTATTGAGGATCGTGCATAAATCCTGTCCATGACATGTAGTACTGAGGATGCTATATGTATTTTTCACTTTATCCTTCCTTTCAATATGTTGATTATATATATTTGTAAGTTGTAACAACACTACAACTAATTGAACATCTGGTATCGAATATCTAATGGACTTCGTTTGATAATTCAGGCAATAGAAGTTGTTGATTTAGATCAGAAGATCAAAATGGTAGAAGAACTTGATGGTCGTATCACGCGTTGCGTTCGTGATCAAAATGGGAACCATGTGATACAAAAATGCATTGAATGTATACCGGAGGAGCATATTCAGTTCATTATCTCAACATTTTTTGACCAAGTTGTGACTCTCTCCTCTCATCCATATGGGTGTCGTGTAATACAGGTAAGAGAAAAAAGTTGTTCTTAGTTTGAAATTCTAAGTTCCAGGCCATTTGTTTTTAAGGTACTATATTCTGTAAATGCTTACAATGTGGCAGAGAGTACTTGAACACTGTAAGGACCCAAAGACCCAGATCAAAGTGATGGAAGAGATTCTGGGGTCTGTAAGCATGCTGGCACAGGATCAGTATGGCAATTATGTCATTCAGGTTTGTATAGTCTTTCTGAAGACAATAGTATGGATCGTTATACTGCTTGCTTCTAACTTTATTTATATTAACTATTAAGGAATCTTGTGTGGATTGCATTGAAGTGAATTTTATTTGTCAATGTTTTTGCTATTATGAAGTTTTATGAAGGTATTATGCTTGTTATTAGAAACATGATTTTTTGCTGATACACGAATCTTTTATTTTAGAGAAATTTGCGCTTTTCGTCCTCAATCTTGGCGAAATGTAACAAATGTATCCTCAACTTTATTTTAGCATAATCCATCTCCTACCTTTCAGTTAGGAAGCAAAGCTCACTCTTCCTTCCATTTGGCCATTAAATGACAGATTTGCTCTCTTTAAAGAAACAAAAATAAAATGAAGCAGTAAAACTACAAAAATAAGGAAAAATTACAGAGTCCCGTAACTTTTCAAAAAGTACAAATAATTCCTACTTAAAAGAATTAAATACACACTAACACAAATAAAAAAAAAAGAATGTACAAAAAGTAAGCATTTTATTTCCCCAACAAAGCTAATCCATTCCATTGCTAAACACCACCTCCACAAATGCAATTTTGGTAGGGGCGGCAGCGGCACCAGCACCAGCACCAGCACCAGCACTACCTTAGGCACAAGCCACATAAGGTAAAGAAATAGTAAGCAAAACTTATTAATATAAATCACTGGGCATGCAGAAATTATGACCTTTAACTATGAATTTTCAGAAGCAGATGCATAAACTAGAAAAATTAAGCAAAACCTATATAATTTCCCAAAAACACATAATTTAAACAATAAAAAAAAGTTCTTTAATAAACAATTAAACATTATGTCCTGTTCTTGTGCTTTGTAGCAACAACAACAGCAACAGCTACACCCCCACCATCAGTTTCCTGTTATTCTACGACCTCCCACGCCACATTAGGTTCAGTAGCCAAAACCACCACTACCAGTGAGTTCGAGAAGCACCAATTTTCAGTTGTCACTTGTCATTCAATTAACCAAAGTAAATAATGAACAAGCATCTTGGCATATTCCATGGGTCGTCTTCTTTGCAATAAAAACTAAATAATGTAATGATCCAATTTGAAGCAATTCCTTACCCACTCTTCATTAAAATGCCATAGAAAGTATGAAATCGAAAAATTGACGGTGTGTATGAATGTGAAGTGACTGAATGCAACGTTTTGTGTGAATCCAAGAAAATCCAGGGGCATTTGAAGTCCCCAAACTTTTTTTAAATATTTAGCCTCGTGTTTTTTGTGCGCTACGTGATTATAGAAATCTTCCGTTATCAACCATTTCAATTTACATTACGAATCATCTTTTCTCCTCATCACCCAATCTTGAAGAAAAACAAATGGCACAAAAAGGTAGGAGCATGTTAATCTCACTTGTCTATATAGGTGTGTGCGCATATTCATTTACAAATGAGTGTATATATACATGTATCTGTTATGGATAAAGATGGTGGTTGTGTCGTCGTCGCCGGTGTGATTGCATTTGTGGAAATGGTGTTTAGCATGAGTGGGTGATGAAATTTTTGCCATTTCTATTATTATTATTATTATTATTATTATTATTATTATTATTTGTGTTAATATTTACTTAGCCCCTGTTTGGGCCACAGTTTTTTGTTTCATTTTCATTCTTCTACTCATTTTCAACCACACATTCTTCAATAAAATAATATTTTCCATCACATCAATAACTTTTCCTTCTTTTTCAACCCCATATTCCCCATCACATTAACTAAAAAAATACATTCTTTTGGAAATAATATGCACCAAATGGAGGCTTAATTTTTTAAAATGGGATTTGTTTGTAGTTTTCGAAAAGTTGGGACTTCCTTTGCAATTTTCCCAAAGAAACTGGCCTAGCCTTGCCACGGCAAGTCGCAACTATCATTTTTTTCCTGTTTTATTTTTTCTATTTAAAGAGGCATAAAATGGGCAAAAATGCAAGGACGGGGGAATTTTGCTACATAACTGAAATGTTGGGGGTGGATTATGCTAAAAAAAGGTTAAAAGAGCAGATTTTTTACATTGTGCAAAGGTTGAAAACGAAAAGTGCAAATTTCCTTCTATTTTATAATGAATGTCTTGTACTTGTTCCATGAGTAAACCTTTTCTTAATAAAAATGTGTTAAATAGGAGAGAGACACAATTTCTGTCTAATTGTTAAAGCTATTGGTTACCATTTTTGAGTTTCCTTGTGATAGCATGTACTGGAGCATGGGAAACCTCATGAGCGTACTGCAATAATTAAAGAATTGGCTGGAAAGATAGTTCAAATGAGCCAGCAGAAGTTTGCCTCTAATGTTGTAGAGAAGTGTTTAACTTTTGGTGATCCAAGTGAACATCAATTCTTGGTAGACGAGATGCTTGGAACAACTGATGAGAATGAGCCCCTTCAGGTTCGTTTCACTTTGCATCAAAAAATCTGCTCAGAATTTTGTAGTCATTTTTTTTTTCCAGAAATCATGTTAGGTTGATTGTGGCTTTGAAGTTTGGGATTTACCTATGAGTTGACGATTGGCTACATCATTTACCCATTAAACTTACTATCTGTGTATAAGCTCTAGACAAAATTCTAGTACCTTGAAAAATTAGTGAAGTAAAATGTTGAATTTAACTGTACTGGGCTCTAATGGGGGCTCTTATCATGTATACATGACAAGCTGAACTTTAAATTTTTAACTTTATCTTAAATTAATTGGAAGGAACAGAGTTGTAGGAGTTTGAAAATCTTTATTGCAATTGTAAGCCCTGCATGTGTCTTTTAAGATGATATAAATCGTCTTCTTATTCTCAAGGGATTCGTCCAGGTCTCCATACAGGATGGGACTTTCATCCTTGCTGCATTATGATCTTTCAAAATCACTATGTATTACATATATATTTTGCATTTTAAAACAATGCTTAAGATTTCATGAAATTGAAATTTATGGTTACTATGATGTCGGGGGTGTATAAGAAATGCTTCTTTATTTTAAATGAAGAAGAGTGAAAGAATGGGGAGAGAAAGAGAGCGGAAGAAAAACTCTTGCATCGTTTGACAGAGAAAGCCGGAAGGGAATAAAGTGGAAAGACTTGTTTGGAGTGTCTGGTGAAACTAATATATTTTAGTTGTATAATGTCATGTTTCACAACATCTTATGTGTGTACTCATGTAAACATTGTTAGCTAAATGAATCCAGAGAAGTCGATATGATTTTAGGTCTGGATTTTTTTTCTGTGTGGTAGGCTATAACTCTTTCAAATTCCTTGCCACCATGTCTTCTATTTTCTCCCTTCGTGCAAGTGGGGCTGGAATGGAAAATGAATATTTCTTCTGTTTCTTTTCCTTTTATGTCTTATCAGGGATCAGATAAGTGATTTGGAAATTATGACGACTTCCCTCCTCTCCCATTGTCTCTCTACTAGACAGAAACTTTGCTTCTGAGTTTTTAAATAAATGTAGATTTTGAATAGGAGATTTTTGATGCTATTGTTTGGGAGACTTAGTTTGTACTGCATATTTGAGATAGTTATTAGATGAATTTCGAGCCCCTGTTTGAAACCCATTTTGGGAGAAATAGAAATTTTGGAATAGTGATTGATGTGAGAATGTGTGGTGGAAAAGTGATGAAATTTTTTTGATTTGTGTGTAATATTATTTTATTTGGAGAATGTGTGGTTGAAATGAGAAAGAGAAAGAGAAAGAGAAAGAGAAATTAATGGGTGCCAAACAGGGGCCGAATCTTTGGCATTCATGTTTGCATAGTATGACTATACAAAGAGGGATTGGTGACAGCAGATAATTGTAATGAGACAACAAGTGAGAATTTTCGTCTTGATTATCACAAGAGTGATTATATACAAATTTGAGGTCCCCATTTTTTTCCTCGTGGCCACTGTAAAATGTATGAAATTATTGATTCTTTTCCCAGGTTATATTCTATCTATTCAATGACTTATTTTCTTCCTTTTATTACCTTTTCTTGCTTCCAGGCTATGATGAAAGATCAATTTGCTAATTACGTTGTACAGAAAGTGCTTGAAACTTGTAGCGATCAGCAGCGTGAACTGATCCTGTCAAGAATAAAAGTTCATTTGAATGCACTGAAGAAGTACACATATGGGAAACATATCGTGGCTCGAGTAGAGAAACTTGTCGCTGCTGGTGGTGAGCAATTGTTACCTTGTTGATTACTTTGGCAATTTTAATTCACAAGCCTTTTGGCGTTTCAGCTTAAGTTCGAACCCTGAATTCCCTCTTCCCACTTCAAGGAACTGATATATACTTAAACAAGGAAGTTCTCAGAATGAGAGCACTTTGTGAATGGTGAATGCTTTTGCCATTTCTAACAGATTAACACCAAACCATAATCCTTCAAAAAGTAGAACACAGAGATGGTGGTACACGTTTACTATTATATTACATTATTCTTTTAAATATTGTTAATTTTTTATTTTTACAGAAATAAATGTTTAACAATGTATTAAAATTTTTGTATTTGATATTAAAATAAAAATCTGAATTAAAAAAATCTCACACCCTATTGATCAGAAGTTTGCCCCATTGTATACCTCGAGTTTCTGATCTTCCAGGAGTATTGAATATGATCCTCGAGGCTCAAGTATTGGGTTGTGTTGAAAACTCAATTTGAATATTGGATAATTCCCTATTCATTTTAGTATTCGTTCGGTGCAGTGCAACTCTTTGTTCAGTAACCATTTAACCTATTTTATTTCATTTTCTTGCAGAGAGGAGAATTGCTGCTCAGTCCCCAAATCCCGCTTAGATGCTGTAGGAAAGGAAGTAGATGTACAGCTAACTGAGGCTAGTTTGAGGCTTTGAGCTGCCTCTCGTCCTCTTTCTTTCGACTGTGCTGCTCTGGCTTGTACCTATCTTTCATGAAGGTGTGAGCTAATTGCAAATAAAGTTTCCTGTATTAAAAACTGTACATTTTGTAGTTCTAAGTTTATACATAAAGTCTAGTAAGCTGAGGCTCAAAGGTCAAATGTTCCTGATGCCCGCGCAGAGGAATTATATGACGGTAAAAGTTGTATGGGTGTAAACATTATAAAAGTTGAGGTAGTTTATATTGTGACGTGACTGTATAAAATATGCCATGTTACAAGTTGGTTTTTTTCAAGGCGAGGCCTAGAATCATCATATTTGACAATTTTCTCATATTGCCGAGTGTATGCTCAGTTCTTTTAAGTTTGTGCCTCTTCTTGTACTGGTTGTTGCATTGACTTTGTGCTGGTTGATTTGTTTATGTAAATCTTGTTATTTTTATCCCTGCCCCACGATATCACGTAGAATGAGGTTGTTGTTGTCCGGTGGGACCTTTGCTAAAGCCATGAAACTTCTGATATCTACCTGTATACCTGGTTACATGGATCAGCAGAAGGGATTCAAATTAGTTGACTAAGTTCTGAGTTTGCTTCTAAACCCAGGTCTCACGAGCTGGTCCAAGACATGGCTTGCATGTTAACAGTGGCCTGCTCAAAAAAGCACCAGCAGTGATAAGGTGTTCAGGCCATTACGAGCCTATGCTTCCTCCACCATGGCGTAATAAAGTGTTGCATGCCTCGAAAATATATAGAAGCTTTATTCATACTTTTCAAGTTTTCAACAAAACACATGATTCTCGAAATCTTAAATACTACACTTCAGTAATTAATTTCTAAAAAAATAATGTTATTCATCCTCAGTGGGGTTATAAATACAGTTTAGGTAGTTCTAAATGATAGGTTAAACGAAAGGTGAATGCGAACGTAGTCTAAAGTTTTAGGTGGTGAATCGGAAGTCGCAAAAAAGTGGAACATAAACGGGGCACAGAAACAAGATGGAGAAGGATTAATGTTTAGTTTTTTCTTTTTCCCTCTTAGGAATAATTTAAAACTCAGATTTTAATTTAAATCAAAGTTAATAATTAATTTTAGTTACATATTTCACAAATTCAAGAATACTTAATTATAATCTCTTGATTAAATTAAATATTTAGCATAAATCAAACAATACGTATGCATTAGTACAATTTTGTCGCGTGCCCAAAAAAAAAAAAAAAAAAAAAAGCAAGAAAGTGAGGAGAATATCAATTTACATTTGTATTATTGTGAAACATAAAAGCAATGTGGCCGATTCAAATAAAAGCAATGTGGCCGATTCAAAACTAATCGATTCTGGTTTGCTTCAATTTGTCACTAATGTTTGATTATATCTGTAGAATATTTATAGGTATCCGATTCTCCTTCGAACTAAACTAATTGAACTATGAAAGTAAGATTGAATCGAGTCATATCCATCTTCACTCGTACCCATCTTTCCATTTTGTCCTGCGCACAAATATACAGGTACCTCATGATGAAAATTAGGAGTGGACGTGGTCTGATTCGATCCAATTCTGAAAGAAACTGAATATGAATAAGAATCGTAGAAATAGAACGATTAATTCCATATCCAATTATAGAATCGAACTAGAACCGGACCACCTGGTTCTGGTTCGGTCTGACCAGTTCTTTATATTTAAAAATTATAAAAATAAAGTATGAAACCATTTGTCAAATTGAAAATAATTAGTACGTTCCTGCATCGTCAAATTATGGACTTAGCCAAGTGCAGACCTTCCATAGTCTTAAGAGATGCAAGTTCTGCTTCACATGTGATGTAATTCTCGGAGCAATGGTTCAAAATCCTATTAGAAACAAGACGGTGAATTTTACAGATGAAAGAGCTTCACAAAAAGGGAATGCAAAACGAGCCAAGGCTCAGTCATCCTTATACTCGCACATTACAAAGGCAATCATACAGTTACCAAATCAAAATGGTATTTTCGATATAAGCTTACTATTTTGAATAAACAATCCACTAGTAATGAGAAAAAAATTATTGCTTTACTAATGACACACGTTTCATCTCATCATAATAGCCTTGGGACAGAAAAGGTTTATTTTTGTTTTTGTTTTTTTTTTAAATCCAATTCATTAAAAAAAAAAAAAAATGGCATCACAACGTTATTTTTGAGGGAAAAGTGGGAACCATTTCCCAGTCCAATGTATCGCTGTAATTTCTTTAACTAGGCAAAAATGACATGGTTTATTAGGTATGGATTGAACATTTGGCAAAAATAATAATATTATTTAAATATGAATTTTGATTACACTAATGGTTTTGCTGTAGGGGAAAGAAATTGAAAAAAATGAAATTTTGACGTTAGATAATTTGGGGTCTAATCTTCAAAGATTTGATGCAATGCACTAACAAAAAGAGGAATTCGGGAGAGCCAAATTGACTATTCATTTTCAAAGTAGTATCGAGAACCGAACCTTGGTATCTACGTAGACGACACCACGATCATAATTGGGAATGATGATAATGAGGTTGCTGCTCTTAAAGAGTCCATCCTCACTAATTTTACATCAAGGACCTTGGCCAATTACGCTATTTTCTTGGTGTTGAAGTTGCTCGTTTTAGTGAAGGCATTTCAAGATCCCAACGAAAGTACACTCTTGATATCTTAGATGAAGCAGGCTTGCTTGAGGCCAAACCATTGCTTGAAGTATCCATCCACTTATCGAAAACTGGTGGGACGACTCATTTATCTTACTATTACAAGACCAGATATAAGTTATTTAGTTTACATTCTAAGCCAATTTATGCAAGAACCAAGAAAGCATCATTTGGATGTTGTCCATTGATAGGTGTAATTTTTATATTTATTCGTGGCCCTAAATTATAATATTTTATTATCTTTTGAATAAAATTTTACCTAATTTATGATTAAATTGTACTTTGTAGGTAAAACTTTATATTTATTGAAGAATTGAAGAAGAAAAATGCAAAATAACATAAAAATGACAAGATTTAAAGTACGAGGATTAAAAGAAAAATATAGCATTAATGAGCTTCAAATTGAAATTGCACTAGGATTCAAATTCAATTGGTATTTAATTATTGTTGAATGGATTAAAAACGGCTGCTGAAATGGTCAAAAGAGGATTGGATTTCTTTTTCTTTTGATCTCCTAAGGAAACTCAACAATTTGATTATTATTAATACACAAAGCCTGCAGAAAAAAAGAGGAAATACGTGTGAATAGCATGTTTAAAAGGTTATAGTTCAAGTTTGACCTTTGACCAAGAAATAACATTTAAAAAAAAAAAAAAAAAAAACTAGTTTTAAACCCGTAAAACGCAAAAATACCTCATTGTATCTACACGTGAAACCTCCTCCACCATTCCAAAAAAAGCGACCAAAAAAGCAGAAAAGCAAAAAATCGACTAAAAAAAGCGAAAAGGGACCTCCACTCACCGACGAATCGACGAGATAGGTTAGTTTTGAACTATTGTTGTGATTTTGTTCGAATTTTTTTGAAATGGTTTGAGTTTATTTTGTTGTCGATTTTGTTGTAGATCGGGTTGAATAATAGTGATAGGGGAGAAATTTGATGTTAAATAAGTGATTTATGAAGTTTGAGTGGCCGGAAATGGAGCTTTTCCAACTCCATTTCAGGCCAAACGCGCCGGAAGGAGGCAAACCGGCTGTTGGGCCGTCCGTTACAGACGGCCCACAGCTGGTTTGGCTGGGCAATAAATTGAGGCCGGCTGTTGGTCCGGCCCAACAGTCGGCCTCAATTTTAATTATTTTAAAAAATTAAAAAATAATTTAAATAAATAATTTTAAATTGGTAAAAAAATGGAATATTATTGTTTAACAAAAAAAGAAAATTCTTAATTTTGTTTTCCTTTTAATATTTTAATTAATATAATTTCATTTAAATAAATAATTTTTAACGTTTTAGCAAATTCTTTTTTTTTCCCTTTAATATTTTAATTAATTTAAATAGAATTTGTAAACTAATCTTTTATTTTCGAATGTATATATATTGTTTACTTAAGTTTAAAAAATTCGTTTTGTTTTAATTTTTATATAAAAATAAAATAAATAATTGTAATTGATAATCAGCTCTCCTCGACGATCCCCAAGTTAGATAATACATTTGCAATTTATATTGTGTAGCTCAAAAATATGATGACATGATCATTAACTAGTCGAAATGTTGGTATGCCAGCTTCAAGTTATAACGAAGTTGATGCCGTCGATGGAGGATGAGGGTCGTGAATTGGCCGCTCCACACGATGAAGCTGACTGTGCATCTGATTTCGTCCTGGACCGAGATGAAGTACGTGAATTGAATATAATTTTTTTATTACAGTTTTGAATGTATTATTCGATTTTCATTAAATATAATAATTTTTAATTTTCCAATTCGTGTAGGAGCGCGGTCCAGTAGATCGACGATCACCTCCGTCGAGGGCATCGCCGTCTCTTATCAGGTCACCTTCTCCACCGTCCACTGATTTGTATGACCGCCTGACAATATTTATAGCAAGTCAGATGGGCGAGATGCGCCGAGAGTTGGCGGAGCAGATGAGCCGAGAGTTGGCAGAGCAGAGGGGGGAGATGGCGGAGCAGATGAGAGAGATATCACGTGAGTTTAGGGGACGGTTCGAGGATTTATCTAATGACGTTGGAGTTCTATGTCGCCATGTGGTAGATCTTCGGGATGAGATCGCAGCCCTCCGAGACGATATAATAGGCATGAGACGGGGTGACAGACGGGGTGCACAGCTTCCTGCAAATCTTTCTTCGTTTCAAACAGTTGCTCAACATGCAGGTCTTCATCATCGGGAACCACACGTGTAGAATTAGATGAAGGTCCGCTCGTTCTGTCCCCTGAGCTCCCACCCAGCTCTCTTCTTTGAAGGGATAAAACAATTAAATTATCATTTGTAAATTTATTTACATTCTCGTTGTCCTAAACTATCGATAGAATTATGTGTGTCGCAGTGATGTCACAATGAAAAATAATTGTCTCGGAAATATTAACGTCATCATCGCGAGCTATCTCCACTGTATCCCAAAAAATCATTTACATTATCTTCAGGTCCATTCGAATGTTCATTTCTACCTTTCACGTTATCCTTCCTCACTAAAGTCAAGAAAATCGGTGTCGCTTGCGTTTTGTCCATCTCAAACAGATAATTCACTTCAATATCAGATGTAACATTTAAAGGTGGAATTGAATATGACAAATTCTCTCTATATTGATATCTTAGTACCATATTGTATCGAGATGAATGGACGTTCATCTTGTTCTATATATCATGGTACAGTTTCTTGTACGATGTAGTCTCTGTTATATGTGTTGCCATACTACCTTTTATGTTATTCGTCCATTTCCATACCCGTCAATTATTTTCATCCAATTCAAAATCACCAAAATAACAAATCACGAGTGTCATATTTGTGCATGACAAAACAGAATTTGTAAACATTCATTAAAAAATTTAGCTTTTCGAACAGAAACTTATAAAAAAATAAAACAAATGAAAATTCGCCTGTTAACAGACGAAAAGTCGTCTAACGTCTATTAACAGACGATACCTCGAAAAGTTATGTAGATGAATTATTTTTTTGTTCATGCTTAAAAGATCCGCTAAAAAAATTTATCTACCAACAACCTATGTCGAATCTTAATTTATCGAGTAAAAACGTGTATACACATTTAATGAAAACGAAATTAAACTTACCGATTCGGAGTAATTGACAGAAAACAAATTTTTTCTTTAGCTATGGATATTTTTTAGATTTTCAGAGTGAAGAAGATGAGAATTTTTATCTGTGTTTGAGCCGATTCTGTAATTTTATGTATGAAGTGTTTGGTTTTTATTTGTTAACTAAAAATGTAGTATTACCTTTTAACAAAATCATATTTTGTAATTATTTTATTCACTTAAGCGAATTTTTATCTTTTGAACACTCTTAGGCCACTTTGAAATTATTGATTCGTGGAAAATTCAATGTGAAATTTCACTCCTTTGACTGGGCCATTATTAAATGAACCCCAGAAAAAAACAAAAGAAGTAGCTGCTGGAGAAAGACGGGAAACCATAGCATTAATATATATTATATATATACACACCAAACCATTTGAGAAAAGCAAAGAGGAAAAAAAAGTCAACAATAACGGCTTGAGAATTGAAAAACAGGGGCTGAATTGAAAGATATGTATACACAAAACATGAAACAGTGGCAGCCATTAGCAGAGAGGAGGTAGCAAATTGGAGTTGAAGTAAAGAAGGTTTTCTATATTGGAAATCAAAAAGGAAGTTGTGGCAGAAGTATATATACACGCACACACCAAGAATTAATTACATTTTGTCAAATTTTGGTGTTGTCTTTCCACTTTTCATGTTTAAATTCAACATTATGAGTGACTAAATATTTTTATTGTTAGGATTGATAATGTAGCTTATGTTTTTATTATATGTTTAATTTCAAGATTTTCATGCCATTTTAATATTTGTTAATTAATTATTGTGTGTTTAATGCTTTAATTGTCTGCGCAACAATTAATTGATTTAGAGATAATACTGAAATCGAGAGGTGATGTATAATTCTAGCTCGTGCAATAATTGACATAGACATTATAATAGATCGAAAAATAATTATAAGCTATGCGATCTTTGTTGAATTCCTATAGATAATGCGTTTATATGTGTGAGAATTTACATAGATAGAGATATATTAAGTTTGGGCATATGAATATGATTGATGTTGCTCGAGAGAGATCACTAACTACATCATGTTAATTCGATCGTTGACATGTATAAAAATGGCTGAATAAATTGGAATTAAATATACGATAAATAACATAAGTGAAATCGGACATCCTAACTATCTCATCACATAATTTTATTTGCGATTTTAATTTAAGTTCGTTATTTTATTAAATAGTTCGTTACTTTATTTCTTAGAATTTCGCTTAGAAAACAAAAGTTGATTTGATTATTAGTTACCATTTTAATTTAAATTGAAACTAGGTTAGTTAAAATTTTATAGCAGATTATAGTTTCCTTGGGACGATATTCAGACCTGATAAATCCACTTTATTACTTGTCACGATCCGTACACTTGCGAAATTTCACGAACATCCATCATCACCCTTTGCGGTATCTTAAAGTTACACCTAGGAAAGGATTATATTTTCCAGTCAAAGGAAATTTGCTACTAAAGGGATTTTGTGATGCCAATTAGGCTCGATGTTCAATCACAAGACAGTGAATGATCGGTTATTGAATTTTCCTAGGAGGAGCTCTTATTTCGTGGCGAACCAAGAAACAAACAGTGTCAAGATCCTTAGCAGAGTCACAATATAGATTCATGCCCTCATTTGCTTGTGATCTACCTGGCTCAAATATTTGTTGGATGACTTGCGGGTAGAGCATTCACAAACCGGCTAATTATTTTGTGACTGTGAAGCAGCACTCCACATTTCTCCTACCATGAAGGTACCAAGCACATAGAGATTGATTGCCATGTTATTTGAGAAAGAATTCAGTCACGTGCCATAGTAACTGCTCATGTTCCATCAGCCTGTGAGCTTGTCGATTTGTACACTAAGCTAAGCATACATGTTTATCATCTTACATTATAATCATACAATCAGTACTTAGTAATGAGATTTTTTCAAATCTATTAAAATACACAATGAGAAAGCTCGAAGATCGAAAAACACTTTAATCTCCCGTTTTAGAGAAAGAAGTGGCTCACAAGGAAGAAGTTGTTGAGAGTCAATAGGAGGTCCCTAAACATTTTAAAGCAACATGTTTCTCATTTTACATTTTAATCATGTAATTAGTACTTAGTAATGAAAAGTTTTCAAATTTATTTTAAATACTTAAATTATCACGTGAACTTATGATATATAAGAGATTGCAATGCAATATAACAAGTCAGAAAGGGCGCCACCAACAAGAAAAAAATGAAGAATTCTATCGAGTTTATATTCAATATCTACAGTCTGTTTTGTTAATTTTTAAGTATGTTATTTTGTAAACGATGTTATTTTTGTCTTTCTTGCCCTAGTAAGCTCAATAAAGCTGCTTGAAATTGTTTCATGTCAAATTCCCCCCTCCCCTCCATTATCACTTCGAATAACTTTTATCTTGGCTTCAAATTATGTTTCAATCATAGCACAAAAATTTTGTAACATGTTTGAGGAATCATATTTTAATTTCAGTATGTACACCCAGGTGCATCCGCTGAAATCATCTACTATTGTTAGGAAATAACAAGATCCATCATAGCTCATTTCATTGCAAGGTCCCCAAAGATCAATATGTATTAAATCAAAACATTTTCCTAAGTTGTGGAGGCTTGTGCATTTTAGCTAATGGACAAACATAACATGGCTTGGAATCAGCTAACTTAGGAACTTCGTCTATGACATGAAGAACAGAATAAGAAGGATGTCCTAATCTTAGTGCCAGACATCAAAATCTTCAGAGGGTTTGATAACAGTAGCTGAAATGGAGGGAGTTATTGTTAGATGAGTCAGTGCCTGCTGAAGAGCTGTAGGAGGGACCTTTGCTTGCAGGATATGATAGAGGCCAGACTTCAATTCACCCATTCCAGTCGTTGTCCAAGTCAAAAGGTCCTGTATATAGCAACAGTTAGAGAGGAAAACAACACAACAATGTAGCTCCCGAGTAAGTTTTCTAATAGATATTAAATTGAAAGTGAAGGGACGCAAAGCACATCTTTAAGAACCAAGGTTTTTGTGATTTAGACTGTGCCAATCTAAGTTGCAGGCACAATGTTTCCATTTGGTAAAGCTACTAAGCAAGCAGCCTGCCTTTTATTACATGAAAAGAATGATGGTAAACAGATCATATGATCTGTTACACTTGTATCCAAAATCCAAGGAATATAGCTGTTATTTATGGATTTAGTTTTAGTGCTTGACAAACAATAAAATACACCATAAAGCTTTGTGTTATTTCCTAAAATAGTCAAGTAAATAGGTTTAGATTTTTTGCCCTAATTTTTGTCCTAATATAGTATGTTTTACTTGTATATATACACACATATCTTGTCTATGAATATTAAGTGAAAACACCTTTCTCTTCCTCTCGATAGTCTTTTACACTTTGAAACAAGATTGTTTGAAGTTGTAGTAATAATACTTTGAACTTGATTTGTTGAAGAAATGGAGGATTGACTACTTGATGGTTTGAGAATGGCCATGAGTTGAGTATACTGCTCCTAAGTTAAAGATACTTGACCTTTGTCATTTTGTTGTTCCTGATTCAGAGGTATGAGGGCAGTAGCTTGGTTTGCTGTTGATCTAAACTTGTACTTTCCTTCACATTTGTGGCCCGGTGGATATCCAATTAATTTGAAACATTTGTTTGCCTTGTGTCCTGGCATATGGCAATGAGAACACACTGGTCTATTGGGGTTGGCTTTGAAACATCTCTCAAGTGAGTGCCCTGCTATTTTACAATGAGTACAGTAATAACTTTCTTTCTTCTGTGATGGAGTATTCAGTCTCCCCTGGCCAGCAAGGATAAGGTCTCACCAATAGGGCTCTTTATAGAAATCTGTCGCCCCTTTTCCTCTTGTTGGATGGTTGCATAAACTTCATTTAAGGTAGGAAATGGTTTTATCAACAGAATTTGGGCTTTAAGATTCTGGTAGAACTTCATCGCCCAGTCTCATTGTTGATTTTGGACCACCACTTTCAAACCTCCACAAGAACAATTGGGGATAGACTCATAGTTCAATAACTTATCTAGAAGAGTTTTGAACTTAGAAAAATACACTTACATCATCCTAATTATGTACTAGCATTATGATGACTTGCTTAATTTCATAGATCATGGGAGCATTTTGTTGTGCAAACCGCTGCTCCAGCTCCAGCCATAGCTGATGTGCCGTCTTAGCATACACAGTGCTGCATTTGATGTCCAGTGCCATGGTGTTTTGTAACCAAGTGATTACAATATCATTACATCTTAGCCAGTGTTCCATCAATGGGTCGTTTGGTTCACAGAGGCTTCCATCTATAAATCCCAATTTGTTTTTGATTCTAAGAGCTCATTTCATGGATCTTGCCCAAGAGTGATAGTTGTTTGCCTCCAACATGTGTGTAACCAATATAGCTCCTGTGCCATCATTGCTGCTAATGAAATAAGGACTGCTTGAGTTTGTTGGATCATGAGTTTTTGAATTGGATTCAGTATTAGGATTAATGTTTGGATTCTGATTTGCATTTGGGGAAGTGTTCGAGACCTCCATATTTGATTCAGCCATTGTTGGCTCTGATATCATATAAGAAAATAAAGGAAATAATGCTAACAGAGAGAATGCTTGCTGAAAGGATTCTTTTGTATATTCATTTTTCTGTATTGAATGATAAAGAATTCTACCACTTATATAACTATACAATGCTGTGTTAAAAAAATAATAAAGAGTTTGTTACAATTGTTACAAGCAAAATGACACGGCAGCCTCAAGCATGTGCTCCAACAGAGTGCAAGTAAAACATGCTGGTAATGCTCAGCTTCCTGATTCCTTTTCCTTCTACATGCTTATCTCCATGTTGGATGCTGATATCACTCATCTTCATGACTGTATGGACACATCATTTGCCAGCTGTTTAGGTCGATCTTCATCATTTAATAGAAACTGCACAAGCGGTTCTTGGACGTGGTGGAGCATTTGGGAGTAAAGAATGCGGGGCCGAAGACGATTGCGCAGATAATGAATGTGGATGGGTTGATCTGGGAAAATGTTGCCTGTCATCTGCAGAAGTACATGTTATATAACAAGAGAATGAAGGAGAGTCCATCCGCTTCTGATCACATGTTTGCTTCGGCACCAGTTTTCCGTCAACGGAGCTTCAACGAGTCGCCAAGTGCTGGGAATGTGGATTATAGTGATAATGGGCATTATGGGATTATGCCAATTCCAATGCCATATCCACAGCTTATGCTGATGCCTATGACGATGGGAATGGCAGCAAATATGAATTTAGTGGGTAGATTTCATGATTTTGAGGCTCATTCTCATTGTAATTAATATCAGCACCTGTATAATGGTATTGCTTGGCAGCAAAGGGACATGTATGTCGATGTGGATCATGCGACTTCAAATGATAAGTAAGTGTTTAGCCAAAGTGACACTACACTACAATGGAGGAAAAGGTGAATTGTTACTATATACTACTGAAGTTTTACTTGGTAGTAATGGTGTTTGATCACTGATTGACTGGTTTCTGGTCCAAAGTGTAATCTTACCAAGGTTTTTGACGCTCGATGCAATCAGTGTTCAATTAGTTTTGCCTCAGTACAGATTCTTGGTGTGGAATATCTTTGCTATAAATCAATTGGTTATGAATTTTATGTTGTCATTCTGTAAGATTGTGACTATACCATCTTTTTTCCTAAATTCCTGATGTGCTCTAGTAGTTTGAGAAACATAATACTTGTTCCATTTTTGTTCTGAATTCTGCTAGTATAAGAATGCATTCATGGAGTTTGAATCATGTGGGCAGTTGAAATTCATTATGAGTTTTCATCTTTTAATTTTCAATTTCTGCATGTCATTCAGATCCCGTTTAGATGTTGAGTTGTATAGCTGCAGTTCTAATACAATACTACACGAAAGTAAAGATTGTGGTTGTCATCTAATCTAAGCTTATAAGGTAGGTTTGCAGTGCAATTTTTATAATTATGGGCCATTTTGAACCCGTCTTTCTAAAAGCTGTAACAAATTTTGCAGTCCTCTCTAACACAGCTGATAATTTTATTTTACTCATCTCTGTTGCTATTTTTCTGATGGGCGGTGGTAACTGTTTTCTTCGTATAACATTTGTCTTAAAATTGTGCTTGTTTTGTAAATTATAATGGTTCAGGATCACTATCACGGTATTTCATCAGCGTCATACAATTTGATCTAGTTTTAGCGTTTAGAGCTTGCATTCTTCCTGCATCTGTTTAGTTTATTTTCAAGTATATAGTGGTAGAACTAACTGTTTTTTTATCCAAATTACAATCTTCTTTGAAAAGTTTCCTGTATATTCTTGGATATTCCTCTTTCCTTGTATAGCGTCTCAGTGTTACTATTTATTTGATCTGTGGTTATCAAGTTATATTCGTTTGTGAATTCTTTTTCTGAAATCATGGATTGCGTTTCTACTTCAATTTTCATGTGCTTTCAATTTAATGTTTGTTATTATGTTTTTTTTATTCTTCTTGATTAGCATGTTTCCATTGCTATATTCTATAATATGTTTACGAACAGCTGGTATCAATTTTTTTCACATGACCTCCCTGCTTTGTCAATTTTGGACGCCTTTCATTGCTCGTAAATGTTCCAAGTATAAATAAAAAAGCTGAATGTAACTTAAAGAAGATGAACAATGTGATTACGACTTTGCTACTTGTACATTACAATGTACATCGGGGTGTACGCCCCCCTCACATGGGGGTGGGACCTGCTTAAGTAAAAAAATATTTTATGTAGTGGGTCCCACCCCCATGTGAGGGGGGTGTAGCTCCTTGTGTACAAAAGTTGAAGTACAAGTAGAATTTTTCATGTGATTATGGGTCAAAAAAAGCAGTCATGAGAAATTAATGAAGTTGCTACTCAGAAGTGCAAATTGGAATTTTCTTGCGTGCTGTTTGCCTAAACAAGTTTTCTTTGTAGGATGAATCTTCTGATTAAAACACAGCACTTAAAGGTGTCCAGCGGAATCATTTGAGATCATATGTGACTAGCACAATAGAAACTATCAATTCTTGTGAGGCATAGAAGTGAAAGTTCATTCTCAAACTAATAAACTTGAAGGTTTATCGGCAACTTTTGCATCTTGGTTTATAAACTCACCCTCTTGACCGTTACTACAATGACGAAAACATGCCCATCTGGTTTTGGAACATATATATAAGAAATTAACTTTTCTTATGAAACGTAAAGAGATACATGACTTCTTTGAGAATTGATATCGTGGGCTTCATTGAAATTTGAACCTACTTGTTTTCTAATGGATCTCTTGTGGTTCTATTTAATTGATTATCTCATGTTAATTAGGAGCCAACGATATGTTTAAGCATCTTTGCTAAGCTGCCTTAGAGAATGAGTCTATCTTTTCCGAAGCTACGAGGGAGAATGAGTCTCTCTTTCAAAACAATGAAGGTTCACCCACTGTGGTTAAAGCTTTCCTTTCTTTGTCTCTCTGTGAGGCCACTAGTTGAATTGTTTTCTTGAGGTTTGAAGTGCAATATGCTCATTTTGAAGTCACAAATATTGGAAAGTGATTGTGTGATTTATTTGTTAGTCAAGCGTAGCATTACCGGCCTATTCAGCAACCTAGCAACTAATCCTTGGGATGCAATATAAATTATCATATGTCCATCATAAATGCACAAGGAGTTGTATCTCTAACTATACTGTAGTTGAGTAATTGTGATTCTTGCATAGATTTATATGTTTGATTCGAGTCTTGCAGGCTAACGATGTTTAGCTAGATTGTCAGAATTCTTAGCTTCGATTTCCAACTTTGTAGTCGTGTATACGTATTCTCCGTGTTGGTGTCTTTTAAGTATTGAAGATGAGGCCTTCGTTTAATGACTAGATGTTTCCCACACCGGTGTCTTCTCTACTGGTTCGAACCCTTTTACAAGGTGTCTTAACTTGCTGGCCATGGCTACTTGGGGCAATGCTTCATGATATATTTCTTTACCAGTATTGAGTTTCCAATTCCTACTTGATTCTTACATGTGTTCGTACTTGTTCCAATTGAACACGGTCTTGTTATTACTTAATCCAATGAATTTGACAAATAATTATTAATCCTTAACTTAGGCTAGACTAAGGGATTAGATTTATTAAAAACCCTAATTGGGGTGCATTTGGGTGTGAGTGTAGTGGTTTTGAAAAGTTTTAATAGATACCATTAGATAAATTAACTTAAGGGCTATTATTATTTGTGAAATTCATTAGCGAAAGGAATGATATCCAATAATTTTTATTGCTTTCATGTCACTCTAAATCATTTCCAAGATTTTAGCCCAATCAAAAAAAGGACACGAGAAACTTTTTAGTTATGAATCAGGTAAACGAATAATGAGCGACTTCCTTCGTACATTTTAAAGGAATGTAGTTAGAAATTCATAATAGAGTCACAATCGAACTAATAGCAAGTAAAAGCCAATTGTCAACATCGTCGACGAGTTTGAATATCTTATGCAGTCTTCCATCGACAGATGATGAACCTAAATATATCCAATACAAAGTCTATGGACAAAGGAAGTTATTTCTAATTTGTTTTCAAAATAATGTAAAACTCCAAATATGCAAGAACTAATCAAATTCGTTTCTACAAATTATTCAAGTTGAAATCTATTGTCCATTTTTGCTATACAATTTGTTGTCCACTCAATTGGAAATTGAAACATCATGAAAAATTTAAAGTTATCATCAATTTTAATTTTTCATGATATGTCAATTTGTAATTGAATGAACAGCAAATTTACATCATAAATGAAGAGCAAATTTCAGCACAAAATATCATCATGCCACTTAATTCTTTTCAAAATTAAGCCCCCATTTGGTCCCCATTATTTCAAATTATAAATTTTGAAATAATATTTTTTTGAAGAATGCGTGGTTGAAAAAGAAAGAATTTTTCTGATTTACTTGTAATATTATTTTACGAAAGATTGTGTGATTGAAAATGAAATATAAAAATAAATTTTTGAAAAAATGGGACCAAACGGGGGCTAAGAGTACTCTGTTCATCATATGAATTAAGAAAAACATTTAAAAGCACCCACAAATCCATAAAATTATGTGAACCTTAAAAAGCATCAGCGTGTTATTCTTCAATCATTCATAAAATACAATGTCTAGCCACACTATCTAAACCAAAAGAAAAATAAAAAAATCTCATTGAAAACTTTGAAGGAACCGAAAACTTGTAAATCTCCAATCAGCTTCTAATTGAAAAACAGAATTAAATTAACCTCGCTCAGAATCTCTCTCCAAATCGAAAGAATATTGCACCAGTTCCAGAGTTATGGTCGATGGCATACTCTGTTCGTACTAAACCTAGCTTGACTCCGAGACCATACGAAGAACCATGACCCATTCTTCGGTAAACCTCCGTAGGGTTTCCTTTGACATCCTTTGAACTCCCAAGATCAGTCCCATGTTCTGCAAATACATAGGCGTGTGTATTTCTCACAGGAATCCGTAGCTCAGCAGCCAGCTGCGGATAGCATTAGAATCAGTGGATCAGACAAAAAAAAAAAAAAAAAAAAAAAAAAACAGAGATAATTTTCTGTCCCTATTATTAATTCTTGATCAAACATGCATAAAAGTTCAGCATATATTAAAACTAAACTCAGTCAACTTTCATAGCAAAATGAGGCTCAACAAATTTTACGTATTTTCACCATTTTATGAACACAAGCCATGTGCACACACGCAGAGCATGAGGCTAACTGCTGTTTTCAGTTATAAGTGCATACCTCAAGTATATTTCTTGCAGCTCCCAACTCTCCCATGTTGTAACCCCGAACAGAATAAGGTCCCCCCAAAGTAAAAGCATCGTAACTGGGAAGATCTCCTACACAACCACCATAATGGCCATGAAGGACTAATACAGGTGGTGGAGGCTTGCCAGCAGCTTCCTCTACTTGCTTCAATTGGAAAAATTGGGTCACTGTTAACTGGTGCCGGTTAAAGAACGGGAACTTGCTTCCAACACCAAGCCCTTGATCAAGCTGCACTCAAAAATTAAAGAATGACAAAAAAAAAAAAAAACTCAAAGTCACATTTTGCTCAGCTGAAACTTCAAGCTATCTCCCCATATTTTAGGTGGGTGTATGCAATATCATAATAGCAACTCCCTGACATTTAATGAAAAAATGTAAACAGAGGCAAGATGTAAAAAGGTAAGCATAAACTTAGAGATCAAAATCATTCAATTTCTGGAAAACCTATAATGCTTACCCATCAAGGGAAGGAGAGGATATAATTTTAAGGTATCGTACTGTTTACACGCAAGACAGCATACAAGCTGACAAGATGATCCCTTGTACAGAAGAATAGAAATAACATCACTTGATTTAAGGGCAACTTAGCCATGCAACTGAATCAGAGAATAGAAATAGTGTAGTATATATGATAATACAAAATCCTTGCTCACCTGGAACACATTTCTCTCACCAACTATAGCCCCATTCACGAATTTTGTATTGTCACGGGTGATATTGGCTTGTAAAAATGCCATACGGTCAACACCAGTGCCACTGAGTGTTGTCGGGGGTCCATCAGCACTAACTCCTCCATTTGGCAACACTCTTTGACCATTTGCAGAAATGTGACTGCTTTCATCACGGGTCGTTATCTCCTCCATCACAAGTCCGTAAGTAAATTTGCTTTGACGGGTGAAATTCTGCAGAAAATGCATTTGTCAACCATGCTCAAGTTTACTATTTAACAAACCCACTGACTTGTTAATAAACAAATTGTTAATCGCCTTTATTGTCAGTGCTAACTTGAAAAATCTAGAAGAAAAAAAAAAGGTCACTTCGATTAAAAAAAGACAGCAACTTAAAACCAATCTTTCCTCAATTTCCTAGTTCTCAGGGTTACTAAAACTGTTGTTGACAACATATTATAAAGAATGGCTTTCAGCTAAGTCATTTATGTCCAGATCACTGTGGTCTACCTCTGTAATGTTGGCTTTAACTCCAGCTCTGTCAACCCATATAGGGGGAACTTCATCTATTCCAGGCCCACCGGTGAAGACTGGACTCAGCTTTCTACTGTTGAAGCAGCTAGCACGGAAGGTACGGTTGCGAGGATTGTATACACCATCTACATATGGATGAACATACTCCAGTTTAAAAGCTAGATCATCCTGCAGATATATTTGGCTGAAAGTTGTTATGAAACGACCGCATATGACTATTCCAATAAAGTATCTTCTAACAAGACCTGGATTAAATCACCTGGGGATTGAGGAAGTTGCTGGTGGTAACTGAACCAAGAATGGACCTATTCAACCCGTTAATATTCCGATGCTCAAAAGAGACAGTTCCACCAGGCTGGACTGATGCCTGTATACAAACAAGTAACAGTTAACAAAAATATATAAAGAACTTTACTGAAATTCAGAGATAAAACTTTTATATATATTTACCAGTGTAGGACGACCCCCACGTCCTGGTACGATGCTCCATTCTGTACTAACTTCAGCCGACTTCTGTTCCAGTTCCTTGAGCTTGATTTCAACGATAATACCTCCCTCATTCTTCTCGTCTGGACGTGGATTTACCTCAATATTAGAGAAGAGAGCTAGAGAATTTATATTTCTCAATGCTTGCTTCCCAGCCTCAATGTTAAATACTTGACCTTGGCGAAGCTGTTAAGCAATATAACAATATGAGGACATTCAAAAAAATCCCTTGATAAACTTGGTCATATACCCATAATACATACAATGTTTGCAACTCAATAACTCCATAAACAAGAAACTGAAAACTTGCCAGATTTCCAAACTAAATGAAGTATACAACACATTCATACTTATCCTAAAAAGGATAATTCTTACTTATTGAATTTAACAATTCAGTAAGCCCGTCGGGAATAAACATAGCAAAATTTTCACATTCACACATGATGATGAATTGCATCACTACAACAAAGCTCCTTACTTGCTTCTATTATAAATAACAACTCAGAATGCCAGAAAGAATAGCAGACAGAATAGTACTGTAAGAAAAATACACGACTGTTGTATTATTTGATGATAAAAGCAAAAATCAATATACTCTAACCTGTTTGGGCGTTTCTCTCTTTATTACGGGCATCTGAGTGTTCCCCTCACACACATTACCAAGCTTATCCTGGAACTGAATGACGAGTTGTGTAATATCCCCTTCCACAACCTCACAAACCACTTCCTTGGTATTCAAATTCCCGAAATTCACCACCTGTGCACAGGCATACCCATTCTCGTGGTACCACTGCTGCACCCTGTCCCTAATCCTCTGCAGCAATCTTGCGCTCACCTTCCCCTGCTCCCTCAACATTTGCAAGATTTCCCTCTGCACAGGCAATGGCAACAAACACGGCCTTGCCCTCTCAATCCTCCTCCTGTAATCTTTCTCCTGACTCCTGTAGTAATCTAACCTTTCCTTATCAGTCATATCGGTATCCATTTCAATAGGCTTGGACTGTGGCATCAGACCCACATTAATGCACCTGAATCTATCTGCAGATTGCCATGTAGATTCTTGGAATGGAATGGTTATGTTGATAGTACCATCCGGATTAGTTTTAGTCTCCAAGTCGACTTTCTCAAACATTCCACAAGTAGCTAGAGTTTCTAACTCCTTCTGGAGCTGAGCCTTGGTGTATATCCCACCCGGCCGGAGCGACACCATCTCAAAAAATGAGTCCTCAGTACCGACAGAGGAACCACGACGGCGATCTAAAAAAAATATATCCGAAACCTTATATTTCTTAAACCCACTAAGCTTGTTAAGCTGGACCACAATGTTGGCCGGTAATCCATGATTATCCCATTCTTGTTGGGGTTCGTCATCCTTCGCAATTGCCACCAGAGAGAATATACGGGACCAAAATCCACCACCTTGCCCTCCATTTCCTCCACCTCCACCTCCACCACCGCCATTTCCAGAATTGAAGTTAGAATTCCCACCGGAGTGTTGAAATGCTAGGTGGAAGAGGACTCCAGACGCGGCAGTAAGAGCGAGAGATTTGGGGACGGAGACTAAGGGGTTGAAGAAATTAGGAGGCGGAGACTTCGAGGATTTAGGGTTTTGGGAGGAAGTGGCTAGAGGTTGCAGATTGGATTGGATAATGGAATTTGAGGTCATACGGGTGGTGGTGGAATTACGACGACGGGGGAGGGATGGGGAGGAGGTCAGGTGGAGGAGGCGGGTCGGCGCGGCTAATGGCGCCATTGTCAACGGAAGCCGAAATTGAATGTAAGAAGCTGAAGGGAGTGGAGAGGGTTTACGAGTGAATATACACACACTGGAGGAAATAATATACGAGGAAATACTAGGAATTAGCTCATTCACTTGGCCATATTTTTATACTAACTTTTTAAAAAAATGTTAAAATATATTATAGGATAAGTTAAATACCAAAATTTAAAAATACCCTCATTTATCTTCTACCAACAGTCTTAAGAGTTTGAAAGAGAAGGAAAAAAAATTTGAAAATTACTCACACAGTTCATCGTCGGATCCAGTCGAAGAAGCACCCTCGCAGTCAAACCCAACGCCACCACCACACACTGACCATTATT
The DNA here is from genome assembly GCA_019097785.1 of Fraxinus excelsior. NCBI lineage: Eukaryota > Viridiplantae > Streptophyta > Magnoliopsida > Lamiales > Oleaceae > Fraxinus > Fraxinus excelsior. The sequence continues at coordinate 16,164,715 of CM032643.1, forward strand.
TTCAACAAGGTTATTTTTTATTGTTTTTTGGAATTATAAGATTGATTTTTCATTTATTATTATGTATAATGTTTATTTTTCATTATTCAGATATATCATTGTGTGTAGTATATATATATATATATATATATATTTGAATTTCTACAGTTTAACTCGGCGAGACTGTGTTTGGGCCGACTATAAACCCAGTCGACTATTAACAGTCACTCGCTCTTGGGCAGAAGAGCGCAGACTGTTAATAGTCGGTTTTGGGCTGACCAGAAACTTTCTTTCTTTTTTTTATTATTTTCTTTTCAATTTAATTAATTAATATTTATATTATTCATTTAATTTTTATAATTTTCTTTTATTTAATTTTGTTTATTGTAATTTTTTGGGAAATTGTTTTAAAATTTCTTAATTGTTTATTTATTTTTAATTCTTAATTTTCTATGTATATATTTTTTATCTGTAATTCGGTTCGCTTAATTTTTTGAAATTATGCTTATTCCATTTGTGGAAGATTCTAATATTTAAATCTTTGTAGGGTGAAGTACCATCTAGCTATGAACTTGAGACAGATGGCGGGAAAATGTATGTAGAACAGTAGCTTTGACAGTTTTACTATTGTGTTGGACTTGTTAGATAATGAGCACACAGATATCCTAGTCTATCCTTCATGTGGTCCATGTATTAGTTGAGAGAGGTAGAGTACTCCAAACAGATTATTAATGCATTACTATGTCGCTTCTTAGGCAAGTCGATGGCGATGCCCTTCATTTCGACCTCGGGGGCAATGTCGTTATTTTCTCCACGTTAGAGTTTGCCCTCGTGATTGCACTGAAGATAGGGAGCGACGAGGCAGCTATGGATGGAACCCAAAGAAGCAATAGGTTGCACGACACGTATTTTTAGGGATAGAGGACGATGCTTCTACCGTAGTTGATCGGCGCAATTAAGGAGTGCGACTAGATGTTGGATAGATTGAAGCTAGGACTAGTCTACATCCTTGAGAGCATGCTGATGTGTCATCACAAGAAGACTACAATCGATCCTTTCCATTTGGAGGTTGTTAACGTCATCGATGCCTTCAACAACTATCCGTGGGGTTGAAAATGTTTTGAGGACACCATTCACGTATTTACCAGGTCACACTCGAAGCCCAATGAGTCCACGTGTAAGGACGATACTTATGAATTGCCCCTTACTAACTAGGTAAATTTTTAACATAATCAACGTTAAAATATTTTTATACTAAATTTAAATAATTGTATGTGTTGCATATCTTGGCATATGAGACTGTCCTTCTCTGGGTACGTAGTTTGCTAGGTGAGGGGAGACACACTGCCCTCGGATGCATCATTGGCGAGCATCCCGAGCATGCGGATGTCCATTTGGCAAACAATTATCAACCCTCATTGACAACCCTCGTGTGAGTGTTACACATTTGTGATTTATAAAGAAAAATCAGAATTCAGTCAAGATAGTTAGTTTGTGTCAGTCATTGAGTCTGTAATTTTTCTCTACTTCCTTGACTTTAGATTGTAGTTTTGTTACAGAATGCCAAATGGGGAGCGTGTTAGGTATTTGATGTAATTGGCAAATCCGTGAACAAAATGGACTAAAATTAATATGTTGTAAAAGTCAAAGAGTTAGTTACAAATAGTTGAATTTGTGTTATATTAGGTCTAGGGTTCGAGAATGGAAAAAAAGGAAAAATGGCACTGAAATTTCTCTTGCTTATGGCCAAGACTTGGCTCGAGAGTCAGAAACGGAAACTGCGTTGCCCGCTTGTCGCCATAGCTTTGCTCGAGCGATAACCTATCGCTCGACTGTGGCCCAACCCTCGCTCGAGCGACAGTGTTATTCGAAGAATTTTAATTCGCGTTTTGAAAGCTTTTTGTCCGGCTCATTCAATCCCAAAACCTAAATTATAAATACCAAACGCCATAGAACAATTTTTCTAATATTGATCATTGAGCAAACACATAGCGTTCATATCATCATCATTAGTTATCTTTCAACCTTCATATTGTGATCTATTTTTGGTAGTGAAAACATCACTTCCTCAATCTAAATACCTAACTGCCGCTTCCTACATATCTGTTAGAGTTTTGAAGATCAAATGAAGGTAACTGGAGTTCCAGTTGGTGAAGAACGCGGAATTATTTGTTGATCCATAAGAGATAAACGAATTGATAAAGTTGGGAGTTGCTTTAGGATCGCACATTCCAAGAGGGCTTTGGAAACTATAGCTGGGAGTTGGTACATGAGCACAAAATCCAGAAGAGTTGTGGTAATTGCAGTCAGAAGGTCAAAAAGGTCGTGTCGTTGTCTTGTCTGACGGACTATAAGTTCAATCGTTTATAGTGGACTTTTACTGGAAAAGTGCCCAAAGTTTTTACTCAGTTGAGATTTCTCCGGTATCATACCTTGTGTTATTTACTGTTTTTATATTCTGCGGTATTCAAACATAGGATAATTGAACTGATTGCATAACCATCTAGAGATAATTAATTAGTGACTTGTTTCTAATTAATTACAATTTCTAATTTTCGTATTTACGCCTATCACCCCCTTCTAGGTGTAGTTTGGGTCGAATCTCATTATTTCAATTGGTATCAGAGCATGATTTCGTGTCTTGACCCTTAAATTATTCTAGATGAGTTAGTTCTTGTCCGTGCCTCTGTTCTTTGACGGAAGTAACAATGCTTATTGGAAAGTTGAATGAGAGCCTTCCTTAAAGTATTGGATGAACGTATTTGGATTAGCGTTCAAATTGAGTGGACTACACCTTCATTCAATGTTGCTGGTGTAGTTACACACACTGATATTTCACTGTACACTAAAGGGAACGGTAAGGGCTTTCATGCCCCGTTCATGACCGTGTCTGCTGAAGAATTTAAGAGAGTTTTGATGTGTAAGACTGTTAAAGAAGTTTGAGACATTTTAGAAATCACACATGATGGAACTAAAATTGTTAAAATATAGAATGAAGGATGATGAATCATTCGATGAATTCTATGCGAAGCTGAATGACATAGTTAATTCGAGTTTTAATCTAGGTGAAAAGATTCCCGAGTCCAAGATCATTAGAAAAGTCTTTACATCCCTACGTGAAAGGTTTAGATCTAAATCACTACGATTGAAGAAAGTAAGGACTTACATGTAGTTAAGATAAAAGAACTCGTAGGATCCCTTCAAATCTATGAACTAACCATTTCTTGACCTAAAAAGGTTAAATTCATAACCATAAACACTGTTAGGAAAGAAGAGAGTGAATCCACTGATGCTGAAACTCTTAGGGACGACGAAATAACTTATTTCGTTAAAAATATTCTAGAAGGTGATGAGGAATATGATAAAGCCTCAAGAACGGAAAAATGAAGTCTCCAATAAATTCTCGAAAGATAAACGTGAAAAAATAACTCTAGTACTGCTAATAAGAAAACCCAATCAGTTAGATGCCATGAATGTTAGGGTTACGGTCGCTATAAGAATGAATGTCCTAACCTGAAAAAGAGTTCGAATAAAGAAAGACATAAGACATTAGCAGTGACCTTGAGGGATGATAAATCAGATTCGAGTGCTCAGAGTGATTCCTCTTGTGGTAAGGATGAACAAAATTTTATGGCCTTCACTTCTATAGCTATGATAGAATTTGATAAGGAAAATGAAAAGGTTGAAAGTGATAACATAGTGAGAAATTTGAAGCAGAATCTGAGGAACTTGATATTCACGAATCTTATCTTATCATGAACTATTTGAAGAGATTTTTAAAATAAAAAAGGTCAATAAAGCTATACTGAAAAAGGTTAATGAACTGGAGAAAGAGAGAGAAAGAAACTCAAAGGCGACCTTCAGGACTCTACCAAAAATTTGAGTGAGTTGAAACTTATCAATGAGAACTTGGAAGCTAAAGCTAAATCCTTAACACATGATTTTGAAAAATCTAACACTCAACTTAATTCCTTCATGAGTGATACTCAGAAACTTGACAATAGGTTAGGGATGAACAAGCCTGCTGGAAATAAGCATGGTTTAGGTTACGTTCAAAATGATAATACTACTGCCAGTACATCCAAAACCACGTTCTTCCTAGCCACTAACAAAGCTCGGAATATTGTTTATCATGAACCTAAAGGCAAGAATGTCTTAGGATTGAGACCTACTAGACAACGTAAGGTCAATCATCCTACATATCGACAACAACCTCCGAACAGATTTGAACCTATGTTTATTCCCACATATCACCATTGTGGAGCACGGACATACAAGACCTAGGTGTCGTAAACTCGCGACTAGAAGTAAAAGTTAGGACTTCTCAAACAAGGTTAACTTTCTTGCCAATCAGGTTAACCACTTAACCGAGATGATGACTCGATTAACTAGAATCACTTCGACTTCTAAAAAAGTTTGGGTCAAAAAGAGTAACCCGATAGGTCATGAGTTTGATCATGCTCTTAAAATTAAGAGCATCCATGTGCCTCATTGATTATGTATTATTAGTGCATGCTCGTATTTTACTATTGTGTGACATTGATTTATACATACATCATATTTGATTATTTGTTCTCTATAATGAAAAATTCATGCATTTTTATTTTCATTTGTGTGTATTTGACATTTTTTTTTGTTCTGTGTACTTAATGCATTCATGTTTTTAAATCTAAAAAAAATGAAATTTGGAAATGAAATTTTTTAACAAAAATGTTATTGGAATTGAAAAAAAATTTCAAATTTTTTAAAAAATGCGGGACCTTTTTTACAACTTAATATACAATGTACTTGATCTTATTGGTTGTGATCAATCATGAGTTTAATTGATGAGCGGTAACATAGTTTCTATTTTTGGTTTAGGTTATTTATGGAGTACTTAGTATAGGTCTCTTCATATACCATCTGTACTACACACACTATGATATTGTTAGTGGAACTCTACCGCATGTGTGAGATTTGGGATGGTAGTCACATATTAGTAGGGTGACTCTGAACATGAATTGACATTATTTATTAGACATAAGCTCAAATTTATCCCCAATAAAAAAAGGTTCAATGCCTTATGTTCCTCTTCGAAGCCTATTTGACTCGAGCAATTAAGTTTACGAGTTTCTCATAACCTGGTGCCTAGGGTCAACTGACTTAGGTTAATCGGTCTAAAGCTCGCTACATGAGTCATTTTAGTTGCTTAATGGAGAAGAGCCTGCACTTAAGATTTGAAAAATAATTATAAGTTTAAAATATTAAAAGTTGTGAAAAAACAAATATGCTAAAAATTAGGAGGAGAAAAGAAATTATCTATACAAAATGAGCTTTAATATATAGGATCTAATGTGCTTTACATGGATTGACTTTCATAAGTAGAAGAATATTCTTATTGGCAGTGATTTCTCGCAAATCATTCCTCACAAAATTAAGGTTTGGAGTCCTATTACCAGAGGATCAATGCCATTGTACACATATTGGTCACTTATACAATTTACTCTATAATTAACTTAAGTTAAATGTGTAGGAAGGTTTATTGTTCATTGCTTATACTTGTTGACGTCGAAAATTGTATGGACAAAATTCAAGCTAACTTAGAATGTAAATGGGGATTTTTACTGATAATGACTTGTAAATTACAAAAGTAAACTACAAGTTTTTTTTCTTTCTAAAGGAGATATTTGAAATATCAAGTGTTCAGAATTCTCTTCCTTTTTCAAGACTCTTATCCTCCCTTTTATAGGGAATGATTAGCATGCATTCTTCGTTTCCTTGTCTTATCAGGTACAATACTGAGCTGAAAAAGTACATCATTGACATGTTTGGATTGGTTTGATGAGCCCGACTTGTCAGGTCATCATGAGTTTATCTTACATGTGGTCCGTAGCAATTAATGAATTACTTAGGGAAGGAAGCTAAGTCATATGATTGGTGGAATTAGGAGGTGATGTCATAAGCATATCCAAATGTAATTGATTGATTGGACGTTTTGACATTGTGTAACAAATCTCCAATCTTATGTCTTCTCAACAACGACGATCATTAGTACAAATCCTCACATACATGACCTTAAATTAGCATGAGCTTAATACATATACCAAACTGTATTTAATGAGGTCACAGGTCGGATTACCCCCCAGGTCGGTGCTCGCCTTGGTGAGGTCGTATGCCGAATATCAACAGTTATCCCCATGTTGGTACTTACCTTAGTGACAGACAGACCTTTGAACGCGGTTGACTCGTTTTTTTCATTTTTACAATTATTACAGCAATAAATGTCTTGAACATGTGTCACGTTTTGTCATGTAAATGAGCTATCACGTACCTTGTAATATATTGAATTATCTAAGCGTTGCAGCACATGCAACCTTAGCTCGGCTTGCTGATGAGCAAGACTTGGATGATTTCCTTGCTAGGAGATAAATCTAAGTGTTGCAGCACATATAATTTTAGCTCAGCTTGCTGATGAGCAATGTCACTTTGCTGATGAGCAATGCTTGAATGATTTCCTTGATAGAAAATTTGTCTGAGTGCTGCAGCACATATAACCTTAGCTCGACTTGCTGATGAGCAAGACTTGAATGATTTCTTTGATAGGAAATTTGTCTAAGTATTGCGGTATATACAACCTTAGCTCGGCTTGCTGATGAGCAAGACTTGAATGATTTCCTTGATAGGAAATTTATTAGGCAAATGTTCGGCAAGAATGTCTTCAGTGAAAAGGGATTGACGTAGTGAGATATTCCTCCGTGTTTCCTTTGTTTTTTGCTTCCAGATCTGCAACACGATTTTTAAGGCGCTCATTTCAGTTTCTGCCAGTTCTGCCGTTTACGGAGAACTTTTGATCTCTTCAGTTCGGCTTCTAGAGGATTCATTTCCTAAAAAATGGAAAGCTCTTCTGGTAGGAGGTCGTCCAGTTTTCTCCCTATGTGGGGACTCCACCTCGGTTTCGAGCAAAAGAACATGAGTTTGGTTTCGTTCCAATCTATTGACTACATTTGTCAAATTTTTAATGGCTTCCTTCACCATGGTCATTTGAAGGTCATCAGCTTTGTTTTGACCTTGTTCTCTTCCAATATTTTGTTGATTGTTGGTTTGTTCAGGACGAGTGTAGGATTGATTTTTGGATGCCGAAAGATCATCCATGATGATATTTTTGTGGGTTTTATGGAGAGTTATGACTGCTTTTACAAGGTATAGGCCCTCCTTCTAGTGCCAAATTGTTGACGTCGAAAATTGTATTGACAGAATTCAAGCCAACTTAGAATGTAAATGATGATTTTTACTGATAATGACTTGTAAACTACAAGTGTTTTCTTTTTTTTTTCCAAATGAGATATTTAAAAAATCAAGTGTTTAGAATCCTCTTCCTTTCTCGAGACTCTTATCCTCCCTTTTATAGGAAATGATTAGCATGCATTCTTCATTTTCTTGTCTTATCAGCTACAAAACTGAGCTGAGAAAGTACATCATCGGCATGTTTGGATTGGTTTAATGAGCTTGACTTGTCAGGTCATCATGAGTTTATCTTACATGTAGTCCATAGCAATTAATGAATTACTTAGGGAAGGAAGCTAAGGGATATGATTGGTGAAATTAGGAGGTGCTGTCATGAGCCTATCTAAATGTAATTGATTGATTGGACGTTTTGATAGTGTGTAAGGAATCTCCAGTCATTATGTCTCCTTAATAACGGTGGTCATTAGTACGAGCTGACCTTAAGTACCCGACCTTAAATTATCATGAGCTTAATGCATATAATAAACTGTATTTATGCATGCTAACACCTGCATGGTTGAGTTATTGTATGTTATTTCTTGGTCCCTTGTCATTTCATGACAAAAAAGGGAGTAGAAAAGTCTTAAATGCATTAACATGATATTTTGCTTTAACATGATGTATCTTAAAAACTTTGACTCAAAAGGCATTATATGATATAATTTCAATTTTGCTAGATTAAGTTTTAATATTTTGTGGTATCAATGTTTCATTTTGGTATGTTTGGTTACATTGATATTACGTCTTCATTTAGCATCTGGTATGAAACTGAAAAAATGTGTTATGAGTTAGTAACTGCCTAAATCATTACACTGATTACTGTTTCACATACGCTTTACACTGGGTATTTGAGCTTTACTGTTTCAGAAAATAGGTTTTGATAAAGAAAAATCAGAATTCAATCAAGATAGTTAGTTTGTGTCATCACTGAGTTTGTAATTTTTCTCTACTTCCTTGACTTTGGATTGTAGTTTTGTCACAGAATACCAAATGGGGAGCTTGTTAGGTATTTGATGTAATTCGCAAATCTGTAAACAAAATGGACTAAAATTAATATGTTGTAAAAGTCAAGGAGTTACTTGCAAATAGTTGAATTTGTGTTATATTAGGTCTAAGGTTCGAGAATGGAAAAGAAGGAAAAACGGCGCCGAAATTTCGCTAGCTTAACGCTAAGAGTTGGCTTGAGCGTCAAAAACAGAAACTGCATCGCCCACTTATTGCCTTGCCTTCGCTCGAGTGATGACTTTTCACTCGACTGTGGTCTAACCCTCGCTTGAGCGACAGTGTCATCCGAAAAATTTTAATTTGCATTTTTAAGGCTTTTTGTCCGGTCCATTCAATTCCTAAACCTAAACTATAAATACCAAATGCCACAGAACATTTTTTCTAATATTGATCATTGAGCAAACACATAGCGTTCATATTCTCTTCATCAGTTATCTTTCAACCTTCATATTGTGATCTGTTCTTGACGGTGAAAACATCACTTCCTCAATCCAAATACCAAACTACTGCTTCCTACATATTGTTGACCTATTGGTGGTTATAACCTTAATGTTTTGATTATAATAAACAAGTCGATATTATTTCTAATAATTGATTTTGAGTGATTTAGTCTTTAAAGCATCCAAGCATAAATCGATCAAAAAGACCAAAATCAAAACTATCAAATCTGGCTCATGAGAAGGTTCAAGCCAAATCATTCAAGATAAGAGCTTTGAAGATAAACGTCGAGAAGATCAAGATAGAATTGAAAAGCCAAACATGAAAGAGACTTCGAAGGAAGATCAAAGATTAAGCTTTCTAGATCATATGTAAAGGTATAACACTTTAATCTTTAGTAATAATTGATAATAGCTCAAAAAGCATTTTGTACACGAAAAGTTATTTTCATCATCACTTGCATAAAATATTTTGATCAAAAGTAAAATTGATTTCCAAATGATGTTTAAACTTATATCATATTTTTAACATCATAAAAAAAGTCAACCGATTCACTTTGATCGACCGAAAGTTGCTGTGTTGGTCAACTGAAATCTCAACGGTTTGATTTCCCAAATGCTATATTTGGTCAACCAAAAACTTCCAGTTGATCGAAAGTGTCTGCAGCCTTCTATTTTGCTCTATAAATATCCATCTCTTTTGCATTCATTTGCAACAACTTGTCAGAGATATTTAGAGAGCTTATTTATTGAAAATCGTTGAGTTTACTTGATTATATATTCTACTTCATTTATTACAAAGAATTTATTGATTGATCAAACTAATTTTCATATATCTCATCAAGAATTCTTTTTGCAAAGAAACATTCTCAATCTCATCTATTTTTTATTCTTGATAGAAGTTTTCTTTGCCAACACTTTTATTAAAGTATAAAATCTCTCTTCATATTTAACTTGTATTATTTGTTAAGAGAGATTATTGGTTGAAAATTTTGATACAATAAATTTCTTGATTGATCAAAACTAGTTTCATCTATTTTATCAAGAATTCTATTCTATAGAGAAACTTCTCAATCTCATCTCTTTTAATTCTTGATAAATATTTTTTTTTGCCAACACTTTTATTAAAGTGTAAAATCTCTCTTCATACTTGACTTGTATTATTTGTTAAGAGAGATCATTGGTTGAAAAACTTTGATACAAGATACAAACTATTTCATTATTCATCATTCATCAAAGTTTACAACAAAAATATTTGAGTTTTATTATTTGCTATCTATTGAAGTGTTTATCTAACTCTCTAATACTTAACTTGATTATATCATTAGTTAAGAGAGTTTCTTCAATTGTAAAATTATTACTTACATTTTGACGGTTTCGAGAGCCTTGTGAAAACTCGATTGTAAGGATATGTGCTCCTTGTTGTAAGTCACATAAGGATAAATGCTCATTGTTGTAAGTCACTTAACGATAAGTGCTCCTTGTTGTAAGTCACTTAAGGGTAGATGCTCATTGTTGTAAGTCACCTAAAGATAAATGCTCCTTGTTGTAAATCACTTAAGGATTTGTACTCCTTGTAGTAAGTTACTATTATAGTGCATTTGGTCTTACTCGTAACGGAGAGTTTGGTAACGGAGACGTAGAACACATTGTGTATCGAACTCCATTAAATTGGTTTGTTATCTTTACACTATCGCACTTTACTTTACATTGCCATTTATTTTGTGTTATATTCATACTTGAATTAAGTTATCGAGTTTGCATATTTACTTCTCATATTAAACTTTGCATTTGTTTCTTAAGTTTGAATAGTTTTGAGACTAATTGTCGAAAAAGTTTCAAAAACCAATTCACCCCCTCTTGTTTAATTATTATTGGGCTAACACATATCTGTCAGAGTTTTGAAGATCAAAGGAAGGTAAATAGAGATCCAGTTGGTGAAGAACGCGAAGTTCTTCGTTGATCCACATTAGATAGATGAATTGATAAAGCCGGAAGTTGTTGTAGGATTGCACATTCTAGGAGGGTTTTGAAAACTACAACTGGGAGTTGGTGTAGGAGTAAAAAATCCAAGAGAGCTGTGGTAATTGCAGTCAGGAGGTCAAAAAGATCGTGTCGTCGTCTTGTGTGACATATTATAAGTTCAATCGTTTATAGTGGATTTTGACTGGCAAAGTGCCTGAAGTTTTTCTCCGTGATCATATCGTACATTATTTACTGCTTTTATATTCTGCGGTATTCAAACATAGGATAATTGAACTAATTGCATAACCATCTAGAGATAATTAATTAGTGACTTGTTGCTGATTAATTACAAATTTAAATTTATGCATTTACACCTATTTACCCTCCTCTAGGTATAGTTTGGGTCGAATCTCATTATTTTAGTCTTAGTATGAACTTTTATGAATTTAAGCAATTATTATTTTATATATTCGTTGTTTTTAAATGATCTTAAAAAAATTATTATCTTATTTAATGGGATTATTTAATTTAGTACACTGGCTCAAGTTGGGATCAAAATGTTTTATTATTTAAGCAAGATTATTAATTTATCAACCATTAATTTATCGAGATTTTACTGTATATTAATATCTTTTGAAATAAGATAGAAGATGTAATAGAGAATAATATTAAGCCCATGTTTAAGCCTCATTTTCTAAAGAGGAAATCAGATCATGTACCCTATAAAAATAACTAATTTGATTAATACCTTTTAAACTAATTAAAGATTTTAAATAAGTAATTATTACATCCCAAACGGTTAATTAAAACCCACACCTATTTCAGTAACCCCATGGAAACCCACTCCTCAACATAGAAACCCTTTCCCTCTCCTCAACAACTTCAATTTCATCTCAAAAGACAATTTGGTGCAGGGTTCCAAACCCGTGATTGAAGAAACTTCTCAAGAGTCTCTATTGGGGGACTCAGGTTCTTTGAATCTCTCATCCTCTGGACTTGTACTTCTAAAACTACAGATGATTTACAAAGCTCGTGCAGTATAAGAATATGAAGAATTACTGCTGAAGAATCACCACCACAATTATCTTTACTTCCTACTCTCAAAGTAACAAGCAAGCACTCCTCAAGATGTGGGCCATCTTCAACTCCAGCAAGACACACCTCAGCTCCGCTAAGCTAGCTTTGTAAAAATGGCAAAGTCCATCTTGCCACCAACTATTCAACTCAATTCTTCATCCAATAGCTATCCTTTGGAACACAATCATCATTGGCTACATTTGCAACAACTTGCCCCACGAAGCCATCAAGTTTTACTCCCTCATGAAGTTGACTACCACATCCACTCCTCATCCCCATATATGTGATGCTTACACATATTCCTCCACTCTTAAGGCTTGTGAAGAAGCGAAGCAACTTTTAATTGGTAAAGTCTTGCGTTGTCATATTTTACATTCTAACATCTGCCCTAGTAGAATTACTGCTGAAGCAGGGTAAATGAACTTAGGCATAGCCCACAATTGTTTTGTTTTTTTAGTATAAATGGATTTTTTTGCAAAGTAAACATCGATTTTTAATCATATTATGAATATATGTAATTTTCTCGAGTGTCAAAAGTTTCTAGCCAACGTTGTATATATATTTAGCTTTGAATTAGAATTTCGAAATAAGGAATATCTCTTATCTAACTGAACAATACATGATACAGTTGAACTCGATGTGTATAGTGTATATTATATAATCTTAGGTTGTATAGAAACATTTGAGAGTTGGATAAATTCTAATAGAGATTCTATGCCGAAGCGCAAAACAATTCAAAAGCAAGATAAATCTTCTGTAATCAATATCTTCACTCCAAAAAGGAACACAACACATTAATGGGTGACTCACTATTTAACCAATCAATGAAGTCTAGCTTGCTAAACTAATGAGAAATACGAATTTCAATAATAGGTATTCTTTGGTGGACAAATTGATTTGTGTTGGTGGTTATGATTTGCCACTTTTTTCACTTTCCGTCACTTCGTTTGAGATGGTCACTTTATGTCAACTTTGATGGTAGCAATGCTTTGATGGATTGATCAAAGCACAAATGCGAAGTTTGTTAAGAATGTTTAGAAAACATGAATCAAGGCTCGGCAATTAGGAAAACAATACATTCTGCATCAATTTTTGTCATTTTCTACCACTTTTTTTTTTTTTTGAATATTTATCACTTTATCGAATAGCTTCCAAATCTAAGTTTATGTGCAAGTTAATAAATTCGCTTTATTGAATATTTGTCACCTTTTCCACTTATAGTCACTTTGTTGGGGATTTTTCACTTTTTTATATATAATATTTGTCACTTTTTTGAATATTTGTTGTTAAAAAGGTGACATTAACGTTTTAACAAAGGTTGTTTGTGCATTCTATTGGGACAACAATTTTAGTCATTTTATCATTTGTATATTCATTATCTTGTCTTCGTTTGCTTCCATAGTAAATGATGACATTAATTTTATCCATATTTACAAAAAATTACAAAGAAATTGTGCCCCCTTTTTTTAAAAAATAAAGTGACATGTAACTTTTAATTTCCAGCAATAACTCATATGTAAAAACACAAATAATGTATTATGTAATGTCACTTCTTAACGTAAAATAAGATTCAAATTCGTATATTTAAATTTTTAACATGTATGCATCTAATTAATTGCTCCAATGAGATATTGTGATTTGTTTTAAAGAAAAGTGACAAAATGTCATTTTTTCACATTCAAATTCTGGCAAATATTTTGGATGCATCAATTGAATGGATTCAAATAAATATAAACTGAATGCAAGATTAAAACAATGTTTGAATTCCTATGTTTAAATTTTGAAAAACACACACATGCATCTAGTAATTGCATCAATGAGACACTGTGACTTCTTTAGAAAAAAAGTGGCGGAATGTTACTTTTTCATTCTTTTTCTCACAAACGTCTTGAATGCATCAATTGAATTGATTCAAAGGAATATAAATTGAATGTAAGATTAAAATAATGTTTGAATTCGTATATTTCAATTTTCAAAAATACACACATATGTATTTATTTGATTGCTCCAATAAGATAATACGATTTTTTTCAGAGAAAATTGAGGAATGTCACTTTTTCATAAAAAAGTGACAGAATGTCAATTATTCACATTCTCATCCTTGCAAACATCTTGGATTCATCAATTGAATTGACTCAAAAAAATATGAATTGAATAGAAGATTAAAATAATGTTTAATCTCGTATGTTTAAATTTCCAAAATCGCACAAATATGCATCTAATTAATTGCTTCGATGAAAAATTGCGATTTTTTCAGAGAAAAGTGACATAATGTAGCCTTTTCACGGATGCATTTGTTGAATTGATTCAATGAAAATGAATTAAATACAAGATCAAAACAACGTTTAAATTCGTATATTTCAATTTTCAAAAACATACACATATACATCTATTTAATTGCTCTACTAAAATACTGAGATTTTTTAAGAGAGAAGTGAGGAATGTCACATTTTCACATATATTCTCAAACACCTTGAATGTATCAATTGAATTAATTCAAAGAAATATGATTTGAATGCAAGTTTAAAATAATGTTTGAATTTGTATACTTGAACTTTCAAAAACACGCTCGTATGTATTTAGTTAATTGCTCCAACGAAACACTACCTCTTTTTCAGAGAAAAGTGACAGAATATCACTTTTTTTCATTCTCATTCTTGCAAATACCTTGGATGAATCAATTAAATTGATTCAAGGAAATATATATTGAATGCAAGATTAAAATAATATTTAAATTGGTATATTTAAATTTTTAAAAAATGTACTCATATGCTTCTAGTTAATTGTTCCAATGAGACACTGAGACTTTTTTTAGAGAAAACTGATAGAATATCACGTTTTCATATTCTCATTACAGCAAACATCTTAAATGCATCAATTGAGTTAAATCAAAGAATTATAAATTAACGCAAGACTAAAACAAGCTTTGAATTTGTATATTTAAATTTTCAAAAATATACTCTTATATATCTAGTTAATTACTCTAATAAGATACTGCAATTTTTTCAAAAAAAAAAAAGTGACAAATATCATTTTTCACATTCTTATTTTTGCAAACACTTTGAATGCATCAACTGAATCATAGAGCAGTAGCTCCCAATCCACATGCCACTACTTCTACCATCTTTACAATCTTAATTGTAAACCTCACTACCTTCAAACACCCCAGCCATGACAGCCTTTGAACAACAACAAGCATAAAGAAAAATTCAATCAATAGTAAATAGTTTTCGTGATTTGTTTTAGTACATTAGTGAAAAAAAATGAGAAATGTAGAATTGTTATATTTTAGTTATTGGTGTTTGCTCTTGATAGTTACAATCCAGAAAAAAAATTCATAGCAAAATAGAATCCAGAACCCGTTCACAGCAAAATATTATAACGCAAATCTTGTTGGGAAACTAATTGAACCATCTTAAAATGACAGAATTGGAGAACTAATTGAACAAAAAAAAAACATAAAAAAATTATGTAATTTTTGTTCAGATTCAAGGAAGAAAACTTTGAAGAATAGATAATTGAAGCAGTCATGATCTTGTTTGTGTTTTATTTGTAGAAGATTCTCTCTCTTTTTTTCCCCTTCGATTTCTCTGTATTTCTTGAACTTGGCATACAGAAGTGGTGAAATTTTGGAAGCTACTCTTAGTTTATGTCCGAGCGTAAAAAATACGTATTTACCATTTAACCCAATTTTGTCATGAGTTTTCATAACATCCCAAAATTTAGGGCATTTGTGCAAATTGCCATTTTCTAAAATTCATTTTTAATTGCACATTCTTCTAAATGTAATTTCGCACGTAAATTCAAAATCATTTTCCTACTTTTAAACAAACATTCTCCAAAGAATTATTATGTTAAGCGTGTGTTTGAGATACATTATTTTGGAAGAATGTATTTTGGAATAGTAGATTGTGAAAGCCCAAGATTGGCTAACCAAGAGGGGGGTGAATTGATTTTTAAAACTTTTTCGTTAACTACACAAGATTTTAATCTAATAATCACATAAATAATAATGAAACAAACCAAACACAAATAGGCACGTAGATAATCGAAATAAGTTTGCACAAAGTAAAAGAAGTTAAGTAAAAGAGTTAGAGAGTTCAAACGATATCATATGGAGGTTCGATCCAACTAGGGTTGTAAGCAAAAATCGTCGAATCGGAAAATCGAACCTAAACCGCATTTTAGAAACCGTCGGTTTGGTGCCACGTAGACCCGTCAACGAAATGGTTTTATACCAAACCAAACAGGTAAAAACGGTTTGGTTTATGTTTTAGAATTTTAATTGTGGTTTAAAATCAAATCGGACTGGCGAAAAAATATATAAAAATAAAAAATAAAAATAATGATTTTTTTTTTTAAAATTCATCCAAATATGTAAAATTCAATATTTTTGTCAATTATGTGTATTTTTGTCAATTTATAATTTTCTATTACATATATATTATTATTATCAAACAATCCTAATTTATATCTAATAATCTCAAAACTAACATAATCTATTAAAAACCATTTTCCTCTTTAAAATTCAAATTTCTATAGTTGCTTCTGAGTCTGCATTATCAACTGGAGGTCGGATACTTGATTCATTTAGGAGTTTATTAGGTGCAATGATGGTTGAGACTTGTATATGCAGAAAGAATTGGTTGCAAATTAAGAATGAACATATAGTAATGCGCCAATATTTAAATGAAGTAGAAACTTTGATGATTTAATGAAAGTTGTGGCATGTGGTTTATATTTTTTATTACCATATTTTTAAAGATTCTCTTATCTATCTAGTATCCAATACTATGATGATATAATGAATGTATTTGTTTGACAATTGAGACTATGAATTATGTGTGACAACAATTGATGTTTGAGTATATGTGAGAAACTGAATTCGTAACAATATACAACGGTAAGCTTGTGTAATTGTTATGTTTAGATATTATAAACAATTGATTTATTATTATAGTTGGTTATTTTCTCTATCTAATCAGTAGTTTTATTTTTCAGATATGATGATCACGAGGTCTTGTTGAACATCATTATATTTTTTAGGCTTTATATGTAGTATTTTGCTTACAAGTTCACCGTTAGTATACTTTCTATCAAAGCCTTTTAAGTCATTCACAATATCGGTAAAACGAGTAATCATATCAACAATAGGCTCATCTTGTTTCATAAATAAGTTTTCAAATTCTTTAACCAACATATTTATTTTTGTTTCTTTAACCTTGTTTGTTCCAACATGAGTTACTTCTAGAGCACGTCAAATTTCATTAGCCGAATCACATGTATTAATCCTATTGAATTCATTTCTATCTAGAGCACAATAAAGCAAATTTTTGGCTTTAGCACTTAATGATAATTTTCTCCTATCTTCTTCATCATTTTTTCTTATGAATACTTTGATCAGGTTTGCCATCGATCTTAATAGTCTTTGTGGGCACATATGGACCATATTCAATGATTTCCCAAATGTCATAATCAATAGATTGAACATAGATTATCATTCTACCCTTCCGATAATTATAATGTGTACCATCAAAGAAAGGAGGTCGGTTTGTAGAACGTCCCTCAAGATTTTGAAAACCGGTATTAGCCATAACTCAAGATTGTGAAATCTTAAAGAAGTGAGTACCGAGCTCTAATACTAATTGAAAGTCCAAAATTGGCTAACCAAGAGATGGATGAATTGGGTTTTAACACTTTTTCGTTAACTACACAAGATTTTAATTTAATAATCACATAAATGATAATGAAACAAACCAAATACAAATAGGCACGTAGATAATCGAAATAAGTTTGCACAAAGTAAAAGAAGTTAAGTAAAAAAGTTAGAGAGTGCAAACGATATAATATGGAAGTTCGATCCAACGCTATGATCTACGTCCTCCGTTACCAAGCTCTCCATCACAAGCAATGCATTTTCACTATGTTGATTGACTTGTGGTACAATCCAACCCTTTACAATGCTTCCGATGACTTACAACCAAGGAGCACCGATCCTTTTACAATGTTGAGCTTTCCGGGACCTCAACTCGACCCACAATTTGAAATGAATTTACAAGTGAAATCTTCTCTTCTTATCGAATGATAGAATCAAGATTGATAACAAGAAGAAAAGATACAAACACTTCAATAGATGACAATGAGTTTGACTCAAAGTGTGATATGAAAACTTTTTGAAGAACTAAAGATTATTACAAATTAATCACTCAATTTTTTTTCAAGAGTTTAATATTTTTGATCTTCTTAAAGATTGAGAATAAGGTAGTTGGGATCAATAAAAGTCTCACTTTAATGCTAAAAATAGTTAGTTCAAGTGGAGGAATAGTGATGTATTTATAGCTTTCAAACGGTCAAGAACTCTGTCCTAACGGACGCACTTTACCGGACGGTCAATTAGCCGTTATTTTTTGTCAGAGTAATGGACCGTTGAAAAATGACCGTTGTGGCCAAAGTTGGTCATACCGGACGTTCGGTACCACCTATTTGTTCCGAAACGCCATCGTTTTTAAATTTATCCAATATAAGTGTTGGATGGACGTTTTAAATATTTTTCCAAAGTGTTTGTTATATTTAAAAGTATATATTACGAATTTTTACGTTTGAAAAACATATTTTTCACGTAAAACATTTTGTCGTGAGTTTTGGATTGTAAGATCAAAACTTTGAACTTGTTACGATGCATTGCCAAGTATTAAAATGTTTTACCTTTACATGTAGTCGTAAAATGTCTAAGTAACTAGTTTGAATGATTTGACGTGCATTGCTTGATTGGTACTTTGACTCGTGTTTTGATTTTCGTGGGGGCAACTTTTGCGAGGTCTGCAACATCAATCTCAATGGCCTCGTTTGTTTGATCTTGTTTCCATGTTGATTTTTGTATGCAAATTATTTGATCTCGAACTTTGTGCCATCGAAATACTTTTGTGCAATAATCACTATGGACACTTAATCAATTTCTTAGTAATAAATATAATTTGTTTGTGATAATTAAAACGAGATGTCAACCATAGGTCAACAGATTGATGAAGAATGTGTGGTTGAAAAAATTTGAAAAGTCATTGATATGATAGAAAATATTATTTTATTGAAGATGAGTACAAAAAGGAGAATGAGAATTTTAATGTGGATCAAACATGCGCTAAATATCAAAATATTAAATTTATATAATACATATATTTCAATTCATTCTTTTGTCAAATAAAATACAATTTACATATTTTAAAATGCCCCTAAAATTCAAAAATAAAATAAAGTTGCATGAAAATGTATGAATTTGGATATTTTGTCCTCATTGTAAATTGGCTATTGGGTCATCTTCTAAAACCCTAGGCGGAGCTCAGCCCTTCGTTTCGACACGGCGGGGAGAGCGTGTGTTTGGAACATTACTTTGATTGAATTTGCTCTTGGAATTCATAATGGCCAAGCGAGAGATATCCAGTACTTTGAAGAACCTCAAGGTATGTACGATATCGATAAGCGTTACTTATTTTTTCTTGCTCATAACTATAAATTTGATGTAATTTTTTGCTATTTCATCTGGGCTTAGCTTAAATTCATCTGGGTTTATTATTATTATTTCTTCAGTTCTTGGAAAGAGAAAGATTGCATTTTTTTTTTTCATAAGCTTCGAATTTATAATTCCAGATATGAACCCTTTTTTTTTTTGGTGCAACATATGTAGTTTATGCAAAGAGCCCTTCAGAAAGAGGAGAAACCTAAGAAGGAAGAAGAGTCAATCATACCTGCTGGTGATTTTCCTTCTTCTACTGCCCCTAAAAGATGGTAAGTTTATTATTTTTAGAATTTGAATTCTGTCAAATTGGAAGCAAATAATATTTTATGTTTCTTTAATTGTCTTAGGCTGTAATTTTTACCTTTAAGTATATTATAGCCTTTTTGGAATGATTTCTGGAAAAAAAAAAAATAAGAAGAAAAAGTTGGCTTCAAAGTTTAATGCGACTAAATATAGTTTCATCGAAGTAGATCTATTAATTACGAGGGCAGCTTGAGTAAATTCTGCATCTCCGAGGCAATGCTGAGATTGGTTAGAGATTGTGAACTTCTTGTTACAAGATCATGATAAATGTCAACAAATGGCTAACCCTAAGACGATATTTCATTATAGAGAACGAATATTCTGGCGGTTGGGCTTAAATAGTTCAATTAAATTTGTCAATTTTGATGTTGTGCATGTGGAAAATTGGAGTACAACAAAACCAGTTTCATTGCTGAGTTATTTCTTTTTTATAGTACCCTTATTATTGTGTTAGCTATGCTGCTGGAATTGTGTCCATTGTTGAACATCTTTTGTGCTGGGCACTGGAAATAATAGCTAATTATAGTAGGTTTTGTTATCCTAAGTGTGTTCTGTATTTTTATTTCAATTCTGTTGACATGCAGTGTTGTTATAATCGAAGGTGATCCACATCCCACTGCAACAAGAGGTCGCATGTCATTTTTAAGTTTTAATCCTTCTATTGATGTGAGTATAAGGGGTTTGAATGACCTGCAGTTCTTGAAAGATGCTTCATTTGACATGATATTTTAAATTCAATAATCTCACATCAAAACTTATTTTGGCAGAAACTCAACGAGGAAGCAGTTGACCCTTCTCAACCAGAAGCCTCTGCTACGAGTTCTGGAAGACAAAGAGAAACAGTATTGAACAGGTTGGTTTTCTGACCTTTAAGCTGTTGTTTTAGTTTTCTGTTAATGACGGGTTCCCTCAATTTAGAACATGACATTATCTTCGGTGGAAATTTTGAAAAAATATATTTTTGTATGCTTTTAGCTTTCTCAAGTGAATTCCTTAGCAGTGGCCTCATATTTTATCAAATTGATGCTCGCAAATCTAGGTTGCTAAAGCAGCCTATGGCTAAGTTTTCTGACCTTTAAGCTGTTGTTTTAGTTTTCTGTTAATGACGGGTTCCCTCAATTTAGAACATGACATTATCTTCGGTGGAAATTTTGAAAAAATATATTTTTGTATGCTTTAGCTTTCTCAAGTGAATTCCTTAGCAGTGGCCTCATATTTTATCAAATTGATGCTCGCGAATCTAGGTTGCTAAAGCAGCCTATTTTTGGTCCATTATATTTTGCTAGAATAACTGAATGTCATGTTGAGGAAATTCATAAACACCCACTCCTTAAGTCTTCTCTTTGAACTTCATGAAGTGCTTATTTACAGAGTATTAGAACTAGTGCTAGACTGTTATCGCATGTTGTCTTTGTCAAAAGGAACAGATTTATGGGGTGCTTCGGTTATTGCATATTGAGCTTGTCTTGAGAGAATGAGTCAAGCATGTATGGCTAAGTTTAAAAATAAGTAAAAGTCACTTTTATGTAACTTTTTGTTTTCAAACATGTTTGGATAAGTTACTTCTTGTTTAATTTTAAGTTGAAGAAATTACTTATTCTGAATGTAACTTTCATCGTAGTGTCAAATGAGCAATGTATTTCCCAGTTTGGTCAGTAAAAAAATATTTATTGTAAGACTTATTTACTTACAAGTCTTTTAAGCTTAGTCACATATGATCTATGAATTGCTAACTTTGGGAACGAACTGAGTTTTGTTGCCTTGTTCTTGAATACATCTGATTTTCCATTATTATTACAGAGAAAATGGGACCTTGCAAGATGGTTCACACAACTTGGAGCCAGATAGTTTGAGTGGTGATGCAAGTGGAGATCTTCAAAGCAAACGAGCCAATGCCTCTGAAGCGCCATATCCAAATAAATCTCCGAAATTTTTTCAAGATGACCTACATTCATCTTCAAGTAGAAGTCGTAGTTCTCAAAATCAACACAAGCGTGAAAAGATGGATTGGAATGTTCTACGGCCTCCAAAGTATCAAAAGAAAAAGAAGTAACTTCTAATAGGTCTACTGGACTGGTTAATGCTTCGTTGTACTTTATTTAGCTGGACATCATGTCACATAAGTCTAAATTCGCCCTCCTAAATTTGTATTTCTTTTTCTCATCATTATTATATAAATACTCATTAACTTGTGGTATACTTTGATTACAAAAGTAAAAGCTATGAAGGTTACTCAAAGTTAAGTTATTCTCTCTCCCTCGTCTTTGTATTTTCTGTGTGGATTTGCTGGTGATTTCACTCTCAGTTGTCTCTGTACAGTTTATCTTCTCCTATTTGCGCTTGTCATTTTGTATTTAATGTTCAATTGTTTCTATTGGTTGGCTAAATCTCTGTATCGTCACCATCTTTCTATGGTATTCTTTTTTAAGTGCTCCATGCATGTCATAATGTTCACCTGTTAAAGTTTTAACATCGGATTCCCCATCTTCCTTTTGGTTTCCTAAAACCAATAGCCATCTCTCTTATTGTTAAAGATTTTGCTTAATATCTATCTCATCCTATTTCTAGTTTGCTTTGGAAAGGGGGGGGCCAAATAATGAGCTCAAACTTGGTGAGACTTTGAGAGTTTCTTCATAGATTTTGGGCTCTAGAGATCGAAACTCTCTCTTATGATAAAAAGTATGCTCAAGTAGAGTAATTTGGCAAAATTCTTAATAGATTAATGCACAAGCTGGAAAAGGATGTAAGATAGAATCCTCTGAAATACATTTACTTATGCAGAGTCTGCTACTTTTGAATCTTGAATCCTTGTCATTCTTCCGAATGTAAAAACAGCATAACACATTCAGTTTGCATTTGTATGAGATAATAGGAACAATGGCTCATTGGTTCAGTGCTTGTGTTGGATTTTTGTCCAGTCAGGGTTTAATAACTCGAATAAGTGTTAGTCTAGGAGCTCTCGGTCTCATCTGCTTTCTCGATATTATTATGTATGAAAGTCTTGGTTCATTGTTTGTTATAGTGGCCTAATAAGGAGAGAGACATCATTCACTTTGGTAAATGTAGGAAAAATGGAATATATCTCTCTGGCTCTCTCCGAACCAACCTTACTTTTATCGAGAGATGAAGTTGTGTTACTTGGCTTATACCATTACGTTCGTACATAACTTTTATCGAGTGATGAAGTTGTGTTATATTGCTTATGCCATTATGTTCACGAGCCCAAGTCTCAGAGCTGTGAAATGTAGAAGGAATTATCATACATTTATCATATAATTAAATCCACTAAAATGCATACTAAATTTGCGCGAGGAAAATCATTCGAAGTATTGACTGGAGAGTAGAAATTCTATTGAAGAACAAATCCGATGGACATTACAAATGTGGCGCCAACGAACTTCTTATAAAGCATGTAAATACTAAGCAAAATAAAACAATATATTACACAAAGAAGCTGATTCAGTGCCTCGCTGCTCGAGATTACAAATAAGTCCTCACACAACAACGTCCTGAGCAACATGACCGATCACTTCTGGGCCGGCTGCCAACATGAAAGAGCGTAAAGAACCCGGCCTTTCCATCCTAGTAGCATCCACTTCCCATCTTCGTCCACTGAAAAATCCTTGTGGTAGTTTAATTTGACCTTGTTCCTGATAAATTTCAGGATCTCCTGGTCAAGTGGAAGCTGCCTGAAACCAGCTCGGAGATTTCTAACTTGCCACTGCTTGTATGTCTCTGGCCTATCAACCCTCTCCGTGCCTTCACAAGCTATAATGTTCATTGCATCCTTTCCAAAGAACTCTTTCTCGTAAAGTATTCTATCAGGATCCTCGCGGGGCAGAGTAGCCTCATATATATCAAACATGGACGAGAAATGGAAGAGTGCCTCTCTGAACCTCGTAACAAAGAAGGGGGTGTTGTACGTCCCATTGACTACTCCTTCGATGTACATATCAGGATTGATCCTCTTGATCAAGTTCAAAACAGCATCTCGTGGACTGCTTGCAATTACTGTCTCATCAGGCACATTATGAAGACGGTGTAAACTATTTACTATAAGTAGCTCATTCTTGTTGATTTTAAGTTCTTCAAGTTGGACGGTTTCCCACTTCTTTGCTATGGCATTGAACTCGAACGGGACATTAAATCTCTTGCAGTATTTTCTAAGGCGAATCCCAGTCTCCTCGACCCTCTCTGCAGGGCGAAAACCCGGTTGGGGAAAATCTATTCCCGTGATGCGAAGCTTTGGCGGTCCACCGGGTCGTTCTGAAAGAGTCTTGATAAGGCAGGGCCACTGGAAGCCATACAAAATGCCGAAATCGATGATGTGAAGTCTTTCTGCTCCAATAGCTAATTTCCTGATGGATCTGTTTGCAAAGAAATTCGACATCTTCTTGTGTGGGCAGGCTGTAATAGTTGTGTGGTAAGATTTCAAGATTTCAGAAGCCGATATCCTTGAGGAACCAAAAGCCGTATAGGATGCTGTTCCGGTGCCAGCCATACGGGCCTCGAGGGCCTTCGCAAAGTAATGTGCGAGTCTTTCCGTTTCATCGCCATGGGTAGAAGAATGTTGCCTTATCTTGATTAGAAGCTCGTTAGCCGTCCTACTGTCGTAGCTTCCAACGGCTTGTGCACATTGCATTAAGAGACTCCTTAAATCCACCACTTCTTTCTGAAAACCTTGTCTCTTTCCACCTCGTGGCCTTCCTCGATTTGATCCTGTCAACTGTCTGTTCTGCTGGAACAACTTCTCAGTGTCACTTTCCACAGCCGGACAAAGCAACACCTTGTCGAACATCTCTAATGGCTCCATCTCACCATTATTATTCGCCAACTGTTTGCTACTCCTATGTTCTTCTGAAAAAGCAGCCTCTTCCCTAGACCGATTTTTCTTTTCTCTGGAATTATTCTGTGATAGATATTCTCCATTTTCCACCACGGCACCCTCAGACTCACCCACCTTTTTCTTAGGATCCAGATCAGATCCAAAAAAGCCATCGTTTGGGGGGAAGGAAGTGATTTCTCCTCCACTGCCAGTAGATTTCAAACCAAATTTGTTTCCACTCAAATAATTTTGTATCCGAAATGCATTCATGTAAAAGGCATCAAGCCCATAACCAGCAGCATCAACACTGTCTGAGGAGCCAAATGACTGCGGATTTAACTGTAAATTTGACAGTGAAGGATACTGATTCAAGGGCTCAAAATCCCCCTGATTAGGGTACGATTTCAACTCAATTGAATCCGATGAACTTTCACTACTAAATGCGCTACAGGTTTTCGTTAAATTACCATTCAGGCTTTGTGTGAATGGATCACCTATCGACGAACAAGGGGACTTACCATTGAGGACATCAGACAAACACTTCTCGGCCGCTTGGAGCGCCAAGGAGTCTTGTAGCATACATGGCTTATTTCCTAAATCCTCTTCTTCCATAAGCATTTGGCTTATGAACTTGAGGAGTTCATCAGAATAATCTTTTTCTTTATCATCAACAGTGGATGATGATCCATTTGAAAGGACATCTAAATCCTTAAAGCCATGATTCATTTTGTACCCATTCACATGCTTTTCTTCAGGAAATACTGATTTTGAACAGAAATTGAACTTAAAATCATTTGTAGTAGCCAAATATTGCCCAACAACATCCATAAGAACAAGGGACAAAAAAATTGAAAATTAAGAACCGGGCTTCCTAAATCTATGAAAAAAAATAATGAATTCAGAACTGGGATGAATATATAAACAAAAAATAAAAAAATAGAATTATAACAGCAGGGTTTAAGAAAAAATGACCAAAAAAATTGAAAAGTAAGAATATAGAATAATGATCAAATGGTACCTTCAAGAGGAAAAGAGACATACAATGAATCCAGACATGAATCTAGGTCTTTAACTAAGGTTTGAAAATTGAAACAAATGTTTGAACGGCAACCTTCATTATATAGTAGCTGTTGTAGTCTTCATGCTAGGAGCAAAGAAACTTCCAGGAAATTCATGTTCTCTCCCAAATTTTCTCTGAAGTATATACCGAGTGGCAACCTCTCCAACCGGTATTTCTTGACGCTCGATGATTGGTTAAATTAAAGGTGTAATTAAATTATTTATTTAATTTCATCTATAATTTAATATCACATTAATATCATCTAAACTGAGATTATAATCCACTAAGACTAAATAATATTATTCTAATAATTTTCGACTATGTTTGCTGGTCATTATAAAAAGAAATTGAGAAAAAAATTGAATAATGGTTTTTTTTTTAAATGTGAGGTTATAAATATAGAAAAATATTTTGAATTTACATACATAATATTTTATTGTATCAAGAAATAAAGAGTTTTAATTCAAAAAGAGTCGATAAGAGAAACTTAGTAAATTATTGAAGATATTTGTCAAGAAATTTTTATTTTATATATAGCTCTCCTTTGATTTTGATTTTTTTTTAGAAATTATTTTTTCCAAATTTATTTTCTATTATATCCTTTTTAATAAAATAGTTTTATATTTACATTCATAACTTTTTCCTATTTTTTTAGTAATGCTCTGAAAAGCGTAGTTAGACATGAAAATCAACTTTCAAACTTTACCAACCTAAACGAGACCTATAGGTAAAAAAATGTTACTTTTTTCATTATTATTTTAAAAACCATTTAATAATTGAAATAATACACACCACATCTAAAATTATTAAATATTATATTTACTTAATAATTCATAGAATTAGTCAAGTATATAATTTTCAAGTTTTTGAAATGTAAAAGTTAATACTATTTTTTCTGATTTCAACTTTCAACTAGATAAGTTTTACTTAACAGATTTATAAACAAGTCATACATATTTTCAAAGATTTCAACAATACGATACATCTTGTAATTATAATCAGATAAAGTAATTTTTTACTTTTATACAGATAAAATTATTTAAAAACTTGAAACTAAAATCAAATAAAAAGCCTTCGTAAAAAAAAAAGAAAAATTTAATAAACTAAAGTCAAGTAAAAAGTTTTTAAAAATGGGGGAAAAAAAAAAATAAAAACAAAAAATTTAATAAAGTGCGTTTACGCGTGATCAACTTAACAATTGATCGCTTAATTCACACGTGCTGTCCAGACAAAAAACATTTCGACGCTTAGACGTGGTTTAGACACGCTTTTTCAAATATACTTTTTAGTCAAACCGCTGTCCACGAAACTTTGCTGAAAATCAAATTCAAACGAGGACTTGATGTTAATGTAAAGACTATGGGATGAAGTTTCATGCACCTGTCAATTCACGACGACCGCCCTTTTGTTTTTTGCTTACGTGTCCAATATTCATACACCTTAATACTTCTTAATCAATTATTCTAATGGAATTTTGATTTATTTTATGAAACACTTCTAGAACGCTTTATGATACTAGTTATCTAATGCTAATATAAAGATTACATGTCTATCAATTCACTATAATCTTCTTTCTCGATGTCTAATTTAAAGGGCGTT
Source organism: Fraxinus excelsior (assembly GCA_019097785.1). Lineage (NCBI taxonomy): Eukaryota > Viridiplantae > Streptophyta > Magnoliopsida > Lamiales > Oleaceae > Fraxinus > Fraxinus excelsior. The sequence continues at coordinate 16,191,741 of CM032643.1, forward strand.
CGATAGGGATTAAAATTGAAAAATTAGTCTTTATTGTTGACTTTTATTAGACGAGTAATACTTAATAACGACTATATTTTCAATTTTAATTGAATTTTGAGCTCTGCCAAACAATCTCTTACTCTTGAAATCAGTTAAATTGTCAATCATTGACATATCAATAATCTGATAATCTTATCACTTAATACTTTTTCTCGTTGTTTGGATTTATTATGATGTTTTTATGCACGATGGATTTTATTATAAAAATATGGGACTCGATTTTATGCAATCTCTCAATTTATTAGACGAGTGATACCTAATAATGACTATATTTTCAATTTTAATTGAATTTTGAGCTCTGCCAAACAATCTCTTACTCTTGAAATCAGTTAAATTGTCAATCATTGACATATCAATAAATTGATAATCTTATCACTTCATACTTTTTTACTCGATGTTTGGATTTAGTATGATGTTTTTATGCACGATGGATTTTATTATAAAAATATGGGACTCGATTTTATGCAACCTCTCAATTTAGTGTAGCCATCTTTCTTATTCTTTATTTAACCTTGAGATCCTTTGTCGAGATAAGTACCAACAAATGAGACATGTTAGCAAAATAATAGTCATATATTTTAATATTTTTTAGTCAATTATTGACGATAGGATTTGGATTTATTAAGAATTTTAACATTACTTAACATGGTTTTATGTAGTTTGTCAATTTTGTTTACTTACTACCTTCCTTGTCCATTCGAATTAGATATCAAAAAAAATAAAAATAAGGATTTTGATTTATTGGGAATTATCTATATATTTAATATTACTATTTATATTCTTAAATGAAGTTATATGCAGACAATTGATTTACTACAATTCTTTTTCTTTATTTTGTTTTGGTTATCCATATGTAGGGGTGGACATGAGTTGAGTTGGATCGATTTTTGCTTCAACCCTAACCCAACCCAACGTGATCGGTTTGATCAAAATTTAATCAAACCCAACTCGTGTAAATGTTGAAACCCAACCAAACTAAGAATCGGTCGAGTTGGGTTGTCTGGTTGGTCAGTTTGTAACGACTTGTCAACAAAAATTAAAGTTATCCAATTTTCTATTATACTAAATTCGGATAGATAAGATTAAATAGTAAATAAATAAATAAAATTATCTATTATCTTATTCAATCCTCATTAGCCGAGTATACAAAGAACAAAGTGCATTTAACATAGTATGAAATTTTTTTACTACATTTATTGTGGGAAGTATAGTAAGCTCCTCTAAAATGCACCAATGTACAGTTACACTATCACTCATACTTTTTAGGTTCTTTTTACTTTTTAGACATTTTATTTTATTTATTTTTCGCTTTTTTTTAAAAGTATGCGAGTCGGGTTGGACGGATTTATTCGATTTCCATGAGTTAACCTACAACATGATTCGATACAACCCGCCTACACAGCCAACCTATCCAATCCGTGTAAAAACAACAACAACAAACTAACCCAACCAGGTCGGGTTGGTTCGGGTTGGGCGGGTTCAGTCAGATTTTACCCACCCCTATCCATAAGCACTTATGGTGCTACATAGGATTTAAGGTTAATTTTTAGACCAAGTGGCCACAACTATAACAGTTAGGAACTTGAATGACTTAGTATAAAAAATAATTTCAATGACCATTCGCATAATTACTCGACTTTAGTGACTATTAGCGTATTTAACCATTTCAAAATATAATTCAAAATGATCACAATTAAGAATAATCTTTTATTTCCCTGTTTGGTAAGGATTAAAATACGAATTTTAATATAAGAGTAGGATTGAACATGGTCCGATTCGGTTCGGTTCTCTTCAAAATCGAACCGACCCAAAATTTTCGGGTATTTAATAAATGGAACCGTCGGGTCCAAATATAATTATGAAAGCGTTCGGGTTTGATTCGGTTCCGTACCATAATTAATTTTTTTTAACATTTACAACAACACTACATAAATATAACTAATAACATATTCATTCGTAACTAAAACAAATCAACGTAGCACGATTTAAAAACATATAAATAACAAGCTGTCTAATACGATTAATTTAATATATACAAATACCAAAAAGTAGATATTAATACTAAAATATCGGTGATTTATATCAATAATTCATTTGTTTCAAGCAGCTTACATATGTTCAGAAAAAATGAAAATAATTTAATTATTTGAATATAAAAAATTAAAAAAATTATTTAGATTCAATTCTTATTTGATTTTTCGGTCTTAGCCTAGAGCCGAATCAAATCCATCGGTTCTTAATTCAGATATCCGTTCGGGTATTTAATTTATGAATAACCGCTTGGTTCGATTCGATTTTTGTCCAGCCCTATCTAAGAGCTTGTTTGACAAACATTATTATGGAAAAAAAGAGTTTTTAATAGTGACTTTTAGAAAAATATATTGTTAAAAAGTTGGAAAAAGTTTTTGTTATATGTATATAACCTCTGTTTGGTCCGGATTAAAAATCTGGTTTTAATTTAAGTCAAAGTCAAACAATCAATATTAACATCTTTAATGAGTTCCACAACTTTTCAAACACACATTTCAAATTTTTTTTATCACATTCTATTAAAAATCTAATTTTAATATCCACCGAACACCTTCATAATATTTCATTGTGTGAATGTGTGGTTGAAAATGATCATATAACAAACTATAAAATAAATTAATGATTTTCAAACAAGTACTAAGTCAAAGTCAACAATTAATTTTAACCACATATATCATATGTCTCACAACTTTTCAACCACATATTTCATCAATTCTTATAAAAATATATTAAAAATCATATTGTAATCCTCACCAAACATGGCCTAATTTTTATGGTATGAATTAATAAACCATTAAGGCATAAGATTTTGGATAAAACTAATGCATCAATAAAAAATAAATAAACGGTTATAGATTAAGGGCGTGTTTGAACCACATTATTTTGGAAGAATGAATTTTGGAATAGTAGATTGATGGAGAATGTATGGTTGAAAAAGAAGGAAAAATTATTGATGTGATGAAAAATATTATTTTATTGAAAAATATGTGGTTGAAAATAAATAGAAAAATGAAAATTTTAATGTAGCTCAAACAGTAGCTAAACAAATAAACCCACTAATGATTTTGAATTGTATAGTTAATTAATTACGATTGACCGGTTACCTGGAGCCGCCGGTAAAGCTGGAGATTTAAATTATTTTAATCCTAGCTTGACCACCAAGCTTCCAGCAGCATTGACCGGTCAGAGGTAGTAGGCGGGCGCAATAATCTTGGTAGTTGATAGTGGGTAACGCAATTAGCTTCCCACTATGATTTTTGTCTTTATTCACTTAGCCAAGTTTGAGAAAATGTATTTTACAATAGTGATTTTTTTAGATAACGTTTGATTAAAAAATAAAGATTTTTTAATTTACATGTAAAATTAATTTGTAGAAAAATGTGTAGTTGAAAATAAGTTTTAAAAAAAATGAATTTTTGAAAAAATGAGAGTCAAACATAAAATACTTAGAATGTGTTTGATTGTCAGTATTTTCTATGGAAAATGTGTTTTTTCCACATAATTTCCTATTTTAGTATGGTTTGGGTGACAATATTTTCTACAAAAAATGGTTTCATACTTTTGGCCACGTGACCACATTTTCATTGAAAACAAAGAAATATTTTTTTTAAGAAGATGTAGTTTTTATTTTTCAGATAATTTTCTCTCTCTCTCATTTACCCACTATTAAAGAATGGATAAGCCTATGTTTAACACCCTTTTTGGGTTAAAAATTGGTTTTTAAATAGTGATTGATAGAAGAATGTGGGATTAAAAAGTAAAGAGAATTTTTTGATTTATGTGTAGTATTATTTTATTGATAGAATGTGGTTGAAATGAAGAAATAGGAAGACTGGTATTTGGAAAGTTAATGAAGCAGACCAGTGGAGCTGATAGAGATCAACAGAAGACAGTCCAAGACGACAAAGAGAATCCTTCAGAGCAGAAATAACACTCTGGCGACCGAGCCTCCATGGTAACGCTGCATATTTGGTCGCAACATTGACTTCTATATCTGGATTCTTATCTTTCTTTTCCTTGATGAATCTTAACAAATATGGCAACTCGAATTACAAGAACTACAAAATTGAAGAAAACTGGAAAACACTGCCCTGAAATCTCAACTCTCAAAATGTGTCTGAAGTTACCTTCCCAACAGTGTTTCAGAACTTTCTGCACCCAATGCAAGCTGCAAGCACAGGCAACAAGTTTCATGGGATCACACGTGTTAACTGAATACATGAAAAAAAAACACAAAATATAACCAGTTTCCCACCCTTGAGCCATAAACCTCAGCTGTATCAACTAATGTTATACCACAGTCAACGCTGGCATTAAAAGCAGCCTTGGCAGCCTTCATTTTTCTGTCTGTCAGCATCACAAGAGGAGAAAGAAAGTTGACTATTTGTTGATGATTATAAGAAACAAAACAAAGGGGAACATCATCCGAAAACGCATTACTAATTGTGGTTGAAATAAAGTTCGATGAAGTATAATGTTTTCTTAATTGAAAACTCAATCAATTAAATACATTTAATTAATAATTTTTATATAAATAAGTTCTATGTAATTGAATTATCTAGAATTTATTTTCTTTCCATGTAAATTTCATACTCGTAATCAAATGCATCTTTATTTTTTTACTCATTGTAAAACTTATAATTCTTTTTCTTAATCAATTATTTTATCTTTAATTTTTCATTAATTAATATATCTTGTCTTTAGTGATGATAAATATTTTTTTTGTGCTTTGAAATGACAGAAAGTACTTCACCAAACTTTTGAATATATTGGATATTAAATCCATGTTTAATGGTCATTATTTGAATTTTTGAATAGTGAATTTTTTGAGAATGTGTTGTTAAAAAATAGAGAATTTTTTTGAATTTATGATCACAATATTTTATTGTGTGAGTGTGCGGCTAAAAATGAGTATCTAGAATAAAGAATTTTAGCCCTTGTTTGAGGCCTAGTTTATCAAAATTTCATTTTCAAAAATCATTTTGAACCACACATTCTCCAATAAAATAATATACAAGTAAATCGAAAAAAAATTCTTTATTTTTAACAAGACATTCTTCAAAAATCACTATTCAAAAATGTATTTTTTGTCTCAAAACGGGGCTCAAACATGAGCTTAAAATAATAGTTGTCAAACAAGGGATAAATATGATGGATGAGTAACTCGTTTTACATCATTTTTATGAATTTTGGATGGAAAACATTATGAGAGATATATGTAGGGCTAGACATGAGTCAGTTCAGTTCGGTTCTGAATAGAATTGAACCGATCCAAAATTTTCGAGTATTTAATAAATGGAATCGTCGGGTCCAAATACAATTGTGGAACTGTTTGGGTTCGATTCCGTACCATAATTAAATTTTTTTAACATTTACAACAACACTACATAAATACAACTAATGACATCTTCATTCGTAAATTTTACAAATTAATGTAATCCAATTTAAAAACACATAAATAATAAGCTGTCCAATAAAATTAATTCAATTAACACAAATACTAAAAATTAGATACTAATATTAAAATATCGATGATCTATATCAATAATTCATTTGCTTCAAACAGCATGCATAAAAAAATGAAATATAAATTAAAAGTTATCAAAATAAAATATTTTTTAAGTATTGGTAATACTTTCCAACTATTTGATTTAACCATCAATTGCTTGACTTGTCATAGTAAGAAATTCTACAAGTATAATTGAAAAAACACAATTAACAAACACAAATAAACTAAAAAATATTCAACTAAAAAGATTTAATAATAAGACCCAAATGTTAGGCTAACAAAGTTACTAAAAATTAATTTGGCTGGATTAATTTGTTAATTTGTTTAAAATAATTTAATTAATTCAATATAAAAAATAAAAAAAATTATTTAGATTCGGGTTTTATTCGGTTCTTGATCTAGAATCGAGAACCGACCCAAACCCATCGGTTCTCAATTCGAGTACCCCGTTTGGATATTTAACTTATAAAGAATCGCTCGTTTCGGTTCAATTCGATTCGATTCGGCTTCGGGTTCGGTTCGAAACTTTTGTACAACCCTAGATATATGCTAATTGATAGAAAGTTGAAAATAAAAATGCATCGAAAAAAGTTAGGAATAAAATAATACAACAAAGATTAATAATTTTAAATACAATAAAAATGTAGTGTAATTAAAAAAAAAAAACATAACATAAATATAAGTGTGTTATATTACCATGGCAATTTTTATTTAATACACCAAATTTTAACTTCACTTAAGTTTTTTAATCTTTACTCATTGTAACAATTATTTTTGCTACGCTTCGCTACCTAGGCTCCCATGTGGCTTAACTGACCCACCAATGTCCTTTTTGACGAAACCATGTGGCACCCCCACATGAAGCACATTAGACCTATCAGAGCACTAAATACGAAGCATCAGAGCAATTTCATGGAATGGACCTGTGGAAACCCCTTTTACTGAATTGGCGAGGCTCAATGAAGTAAAATCTGAAACTTAATTAATACTAATGACGATCCATATTTGAAGATCTTGAATTTATAAAATCCTTTTGAAATGATTGATTGGACTTTTGTAATGAGTAAAAAGGCCAAAGTCTGTCGGGATAGGTTATTGGATGGCTACCATATTTTTGAGGACATTTAATGCGCCACAAGCTAGTGGAGTCAAAATTGATACTTAGAATAAGATCCCTCGGTTAAGGAGATGATGCCATGGTCCCATCATCACATGGACACCATTTCACATGTAACACTATAAGTATCTCTCATTTGTGTCATTTTGGGGGTGATGCAAATATATCAACTGCAAGTCGTACATTCTCCCACTTTTTAATTAATATTTAGTTTTTAATGTTCGATGTTGGGTCTTAGTCAATCGTTCATTATCATTTAATTAATCTCATATATTTATTCGCAGTCCGAACATATTTGTCTCGTATTATAAAGCTTCTTCTACATTTATATTCGAGATATTATCGATTGACTATTTGCCCATGTGTGTTGGAATTAGTTTGAAAGAACATGAGTGGGCTCGATATCTATTATCCACGTCAACACTACGAAAAAGGAGGTCAATGGATTGGCGCAGAATGTGGAAATCGCTACTATAACCACAAACATTCTCGTGGAAAAAGTTAGCCGAAAAATAGTTGGGCATCATCCCTTAAAAAAGAATTTGTTCAAGAAAAAGAAAAAGTGGAAGCCCCAAAAGTTGGAAAAATTCAATAGTTCAGCTAAGGAAAAGTGAGTTCAGATCGTGATATCCTTCCCAGGATAGTAAAAGAAAACCATAACGAAGAGGCTTCACAAACAACAACCCCAGTGTGTCGGAATAGCCCCCACCATCACCATTGGCGTGGTGGGATGATGGTAGCTGCTCAACTCACCCGAGAGATAGCAACCATGGCTGCTAACATGAAAAATATCACCCACCAAAATATGGCTATGCAAGAACTCCTCATGCAGATGCAAGGCCAATGGGGTTCTCCAATTTCTCCCTTTTGTACCACAAAGATACTATTTGCTTGAGGCTTAAGTCCAAAGTCAGAGGGCCTCATCCCCCAAGCCGGCTATGGATGTTAGCCCCTTTGAAAGGGAAATGAGGGTTGATATTTCCTCAAACTATGCTTCTAGTCAACTGAAACTCATGTTGACATGGATGATAATTTTTCCCCCAAATACGAGCCGAACACATGCTGCAAAGGTTTGTTAGTGTGTTTAATAGAATCAGCCACACGGGAAACTAGGCACAGACCATCCCAGCTACCTCCTACACCTATGAATAGGCCACAACCACTACATCATGTGGCCCAGCAATCGAAGGAAATGCAAGGACATGCCCCTCGCGATGCCCACCTAGAAATTGGCGTCACATGAGGGAGGAAATGGTGAAGGATCAAGCAGACCTATCTTATCTTCTACCCAGATATTAGGCTGATAAAGAGGAAGGCTTAGATGAAACCCAAAGATCTTGTGACCTCAATGACGACGACAAAAATTCTCCCCTTTTCACAAGAATTGAAAAATGCTCCTGTCGCAAGTCACTATGTACCACCAAAAATATCAAATTACGATGGAAGAGGCGACCCGGCTTAGCACTAGGAACATTTATAAAACATACACGAGCCTGAGAGATGCCACCCCCACGTCAAATGCAGGGCATTTCACCGACCTTAAGCAGAGCGGTTGAAATTTGGTAAGGTAGGTTGTCCCCAAGGTGTATTCGGAGCTGGCCAGGGTTTAAAAGTATGTTCCTGAAGTGATTTGCTATAAGTAAAGAAGGAGAGACTCCTATCCAATATCTTTAGGACATGAGGCAGTAGAATGGGAAGATGTTAAAGAGCTTCTAGCCTACTTTACTAATGAAATGACATATTGCGTACAAGTCACTGAACGGAAGGTGTTGTTTGTACTACTGTGTGGGCTAAACATGAACACCTTTTTTTGGAGGGATGTACAGAATTATGACCCACCAGTTGCGATTCTATGCTAGAAATGATGAGACGCGAGATCATCAATGAAGAGTTGATTGATCACCGAAATAGAGCGAGCAGAGGTCTTCAACCCCCTCAAAGACAGCGTAGAAGATGACCCACCTTTGACCTGATAGACCACTAATGGAACTAGGCTGACAACAACATTGTTCCCAACTCTGGGCAGGCTCTTACCATAAACACATTGAACGACATACCTACATTAGCTTATGATGATGTAATCCCCAAAACCAACATGCAGTAACCTAAATATGGGCAAAGGGCTCCCCAAAGAGGAATAGGCCGAAGGCGAGGTTTGGAACCTGGAAATAGGCCAAACATCCCTTAATATTGTATCTACTATCATTCATACAGTCATAACACAAAAGACTGTAGAGATATAGCCCAATACCAAAAGGCAGATGAACACAGTGAATGACCAAAGAAATGATCGTCCCATAGGGACATGCCCCCGCCTAGGCAAGATCAAAAGCCTAGACGCGAGGAGCCTAGACCCCTCAGTGAAGGAGAGAACGCGATAAAGAAGGCCTAAGGAAGGACAATGACAATGCAAGGACCCCCGGCTAACATGGAATGAACTCATATCCATGAAATTGATACAATTTTTGAAAGACCTTATGTTAGGGACAATACAAGGAACTCACAAAGGAATTATACTAGAGAAGCCAAAGACCCCTAGTAGATAATAGTTCTCGAAGAAGGCAATTACCAGCTATTGCCTTAACCAGGAAGATGTTGAAGGCGTACACTTCCCTCATTGTGATGCCATTATGGTAAGGGTCGTTGTGGCCCGAAATGGGTTGAAGCGGATGCTAGTGGATAATAGAAACTCTGTCAACAACCTTTTTGAGGCCACTTTTGACAAGATGATTGTCGATCATGAATTAACCTCCATTACAACCCCATTGTACTGCTTCATCGGTGACAACATAATTGCAAAGGCGAAAACAGCTCTTGCTGTGGAAATGGGAGGGCAAAACCAGACATATATAAACTTCATGGAATTCTTGGTAGAGGATAACATGTCGCTTACCATGGGGTGTCGGTAGACCTCCCTAAAAGACTTATGGGCCGTCACCTCCATTTGTCACCTATGTATGAAATTCCATACTGAGCATGCCCTCAAGCAAATGGTCATGCTTGATGAATTGGACCTCCGCATTATTGATTTTGAATCCTAAACAGCACCAGTGGAGGAGCTAGAAATATTTTCAGTGGATCCTCAAGACTCTACTAAGGCATTGTAGGTAGGAAAATGCCTGCCACTAGAGGCCAAAGAAAGACTCAAGGACTTTTCGTGTAGAAATCTTGATGTCTTTGCATGGAGACATGAGGAAATGGTAGGCATTGAACCCAAGGTCCGTTGTCACTACTTGAAAATTGATCCTACGATTGCCTTATATAGACGAAGAGAAGGCCTCCCAACCTAAAGAGATATGAGACAGTAAAGGAGGAACTGCAAAAGCTGATAAAGAATGGCTTCATTAGAGAGGCCATCTATTTGAAGTGGATCTCTAACCATGTAAGGCACCTGCATGAAACTTTTCAAATTCTACGAAAGTATAGAATGAGGTTGAACCTCCTCAAGTGTGCGTTTAGTGTTGCCTCCAACAAATTCTTGGAATACATGGTCAACCAAAGGGGAATATATACTAACCTCGAAAAAATCCGTGCCTTGTTCGAGATGAGGTCTCCTAAAAAATCAAAGGAGGTGCAAAACTTAACCGGCATATGGCAGCTATAAGCCGTTTCATTTCGAAAGCCACCGACAAATACATTCCTTTCTTTAAGATCATGAGAGGGAGTGAGAAGTCCCAATGGACGAAAGAGTAAAGAGACATTCCAAAGGTTGAAAAAACTTCTAGGATAGCCCTCTCTTCTCAAAACCCAAGTCGGTTAGGCTTTGCAATTCTATTTGGTCTTCTCCAATGGAGCCATTATCACAGTTCTCATAAGAGAAAAGTATACTCTCTAATTTCATATCTACTGTGTAAGTAAGGCACTTTTGGTGACCAAAACCCGTTACCCTGATATGGAAAAATTAGCTTTGGCCTTGATCACTGCATCTAGAAAGTTAAGACCATATTTCCAAACTCACATAATACTTATGTTAACCAACTTCTCGCTCCAGCAACTGCTTCAGAATCTCGATGCTTCAGGAAGGTTTCTAAAATGAGTAGTTAAGCTCAGCGAGTTTGACATTGTTTTCAAAATAAGAACTTTTATCAAAGGCCAGGACATCATAGACTTCGTGGTGGAATTGGCCAACATCCCAGAGATAGACGAAATAATGGAGCTAAAGACACGATCCAATTTGTACAAAATGTGATAAATATCAATGTTTCTATTCCATCTAAAGACAACATTTCTAAGAGCTAACAGCTGTATCCAACCCATGATCGTTTGCCAAACGGAGGATCGACATTATAAGTCATTTACCTAAGGGTGGAGGCACTGCAAGCTTTGTTATCGTTGCAATCAATTACTTCACGAAATGGGTTGAAGCCGAACCTTTGGCCAGAATTACGGGAGCCAACACTTTTAAGTTCTTGTTGAAGAATATAATATGCCGGTTTAGAATTTCCCATTCAATTGTCTAAGATAACATATTTTAGTTTCATAACAAAAATGTCAGAGATCTGTGTGAGGAGCTCGAAATCAAGAAGTATTTTTCGACACCTCACCACCTCTAAGAAAATGGACAAGTAGATGTTGTAAATAAAACCATTAAGTATACTTTGAAAAGAAAACTTGACATTTCCAAGGAAGCATGGGTCGATAAATTGCCACAAGTATTGTGGGCGATCCGGACTACAAGTTGGACCCCAATTGGAAAAACCCCATTCTCAATGGCCTACAGTACAGAAATTATGAGCCCAATGGAAGTCTGATTACCTTTTCCCCATCAATTGCAATTCAACAAAATGTTCAATGACAAGTTGAGAAGGTGTGAACTTGATTTCCTCGATGAAAGTAGGGATGAATCCCAAGTGAAACTAGCTATATATAAAAAGAATATGACCTGCTACTACAACGTGAGAGTTAAGAAAATGTCCTTCTTGATAAATGACCTAGTGCTTCAGAGATTTTTCCTATCTTCCAAAGAACCAAGGATAGACACGTTGGATCCAAACTGGGAAGAACCATATCGCATCAAAGAAGAGCTATGACTTGGATAAGAAAATGCAACTTTACCCATGGAACATAAAACATCTTAGAATAATCTTCTAGTAAATGGGCTTTACGGCTAGAAGAACTTTCCCAACCTTCGTAAATATTTTGAAACAATTTAAGAAAAATACGTTTTATCTAATACATCTAAAGCACAAGCCTCCCATGATGAAGCTAAATGTCAGGGGAGAAGCCCCTACATGGGTGAACCATCCACTGTGTAGAAAAGCATATGTGCCTCGAAAATGAGGATCAGATAACAAAAAGGATTACCTCATTGGTCTCCGAGGCGTACATTACAAGCTTCCCATGACGAAACTGAATGTCATAGGAAAAGCCCTTTCATGGATGAATCATCCACTATGTGGAGAAGTATATGCACCTTAGAGACGAAGACCGAATCCTAAAAGGGTTCACCTCATTGGTATCTGAGAAGTACAACACAAGCCTCCCATGACGAATCTGAATGTCATGGGAGAAGTACCTATATGGCTACATGGATGAACCATCCATCATGTAGGAAAGTGTGGACATCTCAAATATGAGGATCTGATCCCAAAAGGGATTACCTTATTGATTCTCTGAGACTTACAACTTAAACCTCCCATGACAAAGCTAAATGTCATGGGATGAAAAATAATATTAAAGTTGAATGTGTTTGTAGATTGATCATGTTTCAAATGTTTGAAGGAAATTTGTCTTTGGAGGTCATTATATTTACTTTAGCTCAACTTGTAAGTTATATTATTTAAGTTATGCACTTTATGGAGATCCAGGTGTTGCAAGATACATTGTTTAAGTTATAGACCTTAGGGAAGTTAAGATAAGTTATATTTGCTATAAAAATTACGGAAGTCCCGGCTCAAACAAGAGATTCGTCTTCAATAGCACCCTCTTGGTCCAATTTTTCTTCTCCTACTACGTCATCAACTGAGGTCTGAGGCACTTCTTCAAAAAACTCCGTTATCAATTCAGAAACATTGAGTTCTGGGTAAAGCTTTCCTACCTTGTCCACTATTTAGACATAAGCAAACCTCTTCCAATAGGCGCTAAAGTGCCGATACTCTTCCATTAGATGGAAGTTGGCAATGTAGTCTTTCACCGCCTCTTCACCTACAACTTCCTTTACATAAATGTTTTATTTGGGTCTCTAGAAATCTATTAGCATCCATGAGCCAGACATTTTCTAAGTTGGCCTCTACAAAGCTTCGGCTGTTAGCTTTTGACGATTGTTTGAAGTTTCAACCTTCTTTGTTAAGAAAGTCACTTTACGCTGGGACTCATGGGCCTCTCTCTTCAAAGCGCCAATTTCTACTAAGGTAGAATCCAACTTAGCTACATCTTCTGTTTCGTTGGGCCCTCAGTTCTTTGACCTCAGCTCTCATCTATTTTATCTCTTCTTCTGCTGAGGCCAATTTCTCAAATGATTCTCGATTACATATTTGAAAGTCCTTCAGAACCTCTTAGCACTCCAAGGCGGCTGTAAAGGCCCTGGTGATATGGCTTACCAAGGTAGCCATAAGATCCGCCACATCGCAAGTAGAAACATAATTCTGCCACCTTTCAGTCCAAAACTTGTAAAAATTGACAATGACACCTTGGACTTCAGGTGGCAACATGTCCATCATCGCTGGGACAATCTCCTTATCTTGCCCTACTAGAAACCTCATAAAATTTCAATGGATGCTTGCTGTTGGTGCTTTTCTTTACGATCTTGGAGGTCTACTTTACCTCATTCACAACCTTTTCACCGGCCTCCTTCACCTTCTGGGCCTTCGCAGCATTAAATGAAGCCTGTATCAACTTCGGAAGAGAAGGTAGGGCCTACTTAGCAGCTAAGGCAGTGGTTGTGCCAAACTTCCCAAAAGCTAAGCTAGTGCTATGGGACAATTTCCTCATCTTCTGAGGCTCCTCCATTTTCCCTTTGCCCTTGTCGACTGTCTAGGCCCTTTCATCCTCACTCTTCTCAGTATGTTCCTTGCTGAGGCATTCTAAGTTCCCTTGACATACTTAGCACCTCTAGAGGAGGGCCTCGAAGCCTTGGAGCTTACTGTGAAAGTAGCTTTCAGGATTGAAGCCATGTTAGGCGTGTGGTACTTCTTTTTCCCAAAATCATCTACAAATAGTAAAGGCAATGTTAAAATCTATACTAAATATTGGGTGCTTACACATGGTTTCGGTGTTTATCTTTCGAAGCCATTAATACGAAGTCCAGGAAGAACTAGCTTCAATCAATTAGGCAGTTGAAGGGACGCAACTTTGGAGGATGTATGTAAATGTCTTCAATGACATCTAACTCGACTTGGTAGAGTTTGAAGCAAGTCCTTGAAATGACAAACCAAGAAGCGTCAAACAAAATTATAAGCAAGTGGCAAGTCTTAAAAAGAGAAACTCACGAGCTTTCGAATACTGGGTCGGCACAGTGCAAGGTAGGGTCTTATCTCCCTCAACCATATGCCATTTCTCCCTCACCCAAAACATGATTCCTTCTTTTCCTTGATGGAAAATGGCAGATCTACTATGAAAGGGGCATGAGCTCTCAATGGGTCATATAATATGTAGCGACCGCAAACTTTTAAATTAAATAAATTAATTTTCTTGAAAAACGTATCGCTAAAACGTTAACCCTAATTTTCTAGAGAAGCGCGTTCGTCTAACCGTTATAATATTGAATTCAAATCTATTCGATCAAATTCGATCCCGAATAATAATTTTAGTATCAATTTCGATTCATGTTATTTAAATCCAATTATTATTAATTTCAAGTCCAATTACACAAGCCCAATTGTACAAGTCCAACACCTTGAATTTTAATTCATTTAGCCCAATTCTTTTAAGTCCATTCAATTGAGTCCAAAACTGGAATCTATTTATTTAAGCCCAATTAGAATACCCTAAAGCCCAACTAATAGGCCCAATTACCCGTCTAGGGTTTTGTGCCATAATTCTACCACTATTCATACCCCACTCCACTCACACTCAAACTCATACTCATACGCATACTCATACTCACACAATATCCATTTGGTAAGAAAATTGTCTATCTCTCCAACACTCTCTCTATTGCCAATGTGAGACACCATTGATGCTAGAAAATTCATTTTCTAGCATCAACAGTGAACTCAAACAATGAACAATGCAGTTCACATTTCACCATCAACTAACACTGCCCAGCTGCAAACCCTAACATTCCACTCACTGCAAAACAAACTCCGTTCACTCACTGCAACACCACCAACGCCATCAACCCTGACAAACTCACTGCCCTCACCTCAAAACCAAGAACAACTAATACGAAACCGCCAAACTCGCCATTTTACCCACAGGCAACTCACACCATCTTCCCAAAGTCCAAAATCGAATACACCAACCCAAACCAACGACACCATTTCAACAACATACGAGAACCCAAAAATTCAAGACAAGCAGTCAACTCACTGCTTCTTAAACGCACTAATCGAACTGCCGCCATAGCTACATACCACCACTCGAACCACCCAAAACCACCAATTCCAGCCACCTCAAGTCCCCAAAACCGAAACCAAAAACAATAAATGGAAACCCCCAAGTCGAGTCAAACCGTAACCTCCAACTCGCGGCCAAAGCCCGGAAATCGAACCCTCTAGCCTCGGTATCATCAAATCCACCACCCAAGAAACCCAAACCAAGAAAAGCAAACAAAAACCCACACCTTACCTCGTGTTTTTGCCGAACCCGAGTGGAGAATCAAGTCCACACCTCCATTTTTCGAGCCTTTCGCCCAAATAGACCCACCCCCACCTACACCCGTGTCCGGCGCCACCACCGCCGGCCGGTGGTGGTGAGATTTCGAGGAAGGGGGCTTCGCCTCTTCCCCCGTCGTCTCTCTCTCTCTCTCTCGGTGTAATGAGAGAGAGAAAGAAGAATAGACATTTTATTTTGATTTTGATTTTTAAAAATCAAACTCTTAGCCCCCAACTTTTAAACGTTGTCCATTTTAGTCCCTAGGTTTTAAATACTTTGACTTAACTCTTAATATTTTCATTTTCAGTTTTAATAATGTTCAATTTAAGTCCCTAATCTATATAAGTTATTATTTCAGCCATTTAATTTTATTTTCAACTTTATTATATTTACAGTTTAGTCCTTAAACTTATAAAAGTTATTAATTCAGCTTTTAAGTTTTATTTTCAACTTTAATATATTTACAGTTTAGTCCTTAAACTTATAAAAGTTATTATTTCAGTTTTCAGCTTTAATATATTTACAGTTTAGTCCTTAACTTTCAAAAATTTCTATTTTAGCCCTTAAACTTTTATTTTCAGATTTAATAAATTTCCAATTTAGCCCCTAAACTTTATTTTATCATTTTAAGCCATTTATTACAATTCCAATAATTTCAATTAAGTCCTTAAATTTAATTTCAACACTTTAAAACTTTAAAGTTTCGAAATACTGATTCAAACTTATTTTCTATTGACTAGACGAAACGTACGGACAATTAGGAGATTGAAGTTACTTCTCGCACCATTTTCACGAAACTCGAGATATTGAGGTAGACTCGCCACCATTAATTAGTTTAAATTATAATTGTATGATTTATATGAATTACGTGATTTATATGTTTTAATGCATGAGATGAGAATTTGTCATATGCGATATATGATATTGTTATGCTTGCCATAACTTATATGCTTAATTGCATGAGAAAGAAGTGAATCTCTTATGAGATAAGATGAGAATGTTATGCATAACTTATGTGCTTTATATGCACGAGAAAGAAAGATTACCTGCACCCTATGATTTTAAAGATCCTATGATTTTTCAAGAAAATGAGTCAAAGAAGATGATGATATCACGTTATATATTGTATAAGTGTGTATTCAATTATTCTGTAAATTAATTATCGGCGATGAGTCTACTGAGTATTTCTTCGAAATACTCACTCTACTATTTTAACGATATTTGTAGACTTCGGAGGCGATCGTGATTGATCCGGCAGTGGTGGCATAGAAAATTTGACTATCAAAATTATTATCTCCTTGAAGTTTTTGTATTCGAATATTGATAACATTTTGACGTTTTCCGCTATTTTTAAAATATGATATTTAAATTTTAAATTTCTATGAGTTTTACTTGTCGATACAGTTTTTCAATTACAAATATGATTTCAAAATTAGGTTATTTCCGCGATTTTTGATTTTGAAATTGTGGGCAAAGGACGATGACGTGGCAATCAGGCTAACAGAACTCGGGGCGCTACAGCTTGGTATCAGAGCCGGTCGGCGTTTCTGTACACTGGCAAATTTTCAAAAAAAGAAAATTTTCAAAGAGATTTTTCTTACTATTATTATTATTATTATGAAAGTAGCCCTGCCATCATTTGATCCGCCGACTCTGAAGGTAAAAGAAGTTTATGAAGTTTAACGTTATTTTATTCGGATACCTGTTTTACGATTTACGAGATTTAGAAGAAGAGAAAGAAATGTATCTGGATTAGAAAGAAAGAAAGAAAGAAAGAGTTTGTGCATAATTTACAAGAAATTTTAAATTTTTACGTCATCGTAATTTTAACTAAGAGAGATAAATAACCCCGCATAATTGGACTTTGTATAATGGATTTAGGACATGGCACCCATCCGTAGAAATGCACCAAGTGACGCGGAACAAGCCGCAAGAGACTACGATCGATTCAGGCCCATACTCGATTGGACTATAGCCCAACACATAGAGCAACTAAACATTGTACGCGATCGGGCTATACAGCATGGCTATGTGACTAATGATCGCCGATCGATCCATCTTTTACTATCAACCTTCCGGGCTGACTACGCGGGGTAGCCCGCAGCATATACATAGATGCACATGTGTCACCTAATGTAGAGGTTGAATATGACGCCTTTTGCACGAAGTTTGTGGCATACTGGCCCATGTATTTTGAGCACCGCATTGGGGTTGCACCTGAAGGGGAGCCAGAACTCGAGCCAATGCCCGAGCCCGAGCCTGAACTTGGACAAGGAGATGGGCTAGTACCCGGGGATGAACTCGAGGAAGACCCCGAGGAGGACCCGGAAGAAGACCTGGAAGAGGATCCGGAAGAGGACCCAGAAGAAGACGCTGATCCGGTGCTCGAAGAATTCTCCGACGCCGAATCATGTATAACCGAAGGAGAATAGAGAGATAGGATCTAGTATAGGTTTGACATGAGAAAGAAGTGAATCTCTTATGAGATAAGAAGAGAATATTATGCATAACTTATGTGCTTTATACGCACGAGAAAGAAAGACTACCCACACCCCGTGATTTTAAAGAGCCTATGATTTTCAAGAAAATGAGCCAAAGAAGATGATATCACGTTGTATATTGCATAAGTGTGTATTCAATTATTCTGTAAATTAATTATCGACGATGAGTCTACTGAGTGTTTCTTCGAAATACTCACTTTGCTATTTTAACGATATTTGTAGACTTCGGAGGCGATCGTGATTGATCCGGCAGTGGTGGTATAGAAAAATTTGACCATCGAAATTATTATCTCTTTGAAGTTTTTTGTATTCGAATATTGATAACATTTTGTCGTTTTCCGCTATTTCTAAAATATGATATTTAAATTTTAAATCTCCTATGAGTTTACTTGTCGACGAAGTTTTCAATTACAAATATGATTTCAAAATTAGGTTATTTCCGCGATTTTTGATTTTGAAATTGGGGGCAAAGGACGATGACGTGGCAATCCGGGTTAACAGAACTCGGGGCGCTAAGATCTCAACACTGCCTTAAAATATGGGTACAGAGATAGACACATACCCTGATTCGGCTCATCAAACAAAATTTAGCTACTTTCAAGACAAGGAGCTTCAATAGTTCAGCACTTCGCTGCTTCTGCTCATCAAAAAATTTCAGTTATTTTTGAAACAAGGAGCTTCAGCAATTTAGCACTTTCCTGCTTTGACTCATCAAACAAATTTTGCTATTTTTGAAACAAGGAACTTTAGCAGTTCAGCGCTTTCGTGCTTCGGCTAAACGAATTTCAACTACTTTCAAAACAAGGAAGGAGCTTCAGCACTTCCCTATTTCGGCTCATCACTATTTTACAAACAGGGAACTTCAGCAGTTCAGCACTTCATTGCTTCGGCTCATCAAACAAATTTTAGATATGTTTGAAACAAGGAGCTTCAACAGTTTAACACTACATAAGGATAGGACGACAAACGAGAATCAGGTTCAACTCCAAACTCCAACTATGATATCAATATCTATACTTGGACTTGGAGAACTAATGTGTAGTTGAAAACCTAACCATGACAGGTAGACTTGCCCCAAAGAAATTCCACTTAAGACAGAAGTCTATGCATGATATGAATAATCATACATGGATTTGGGGAACTATTGTTATGTTTCGCCACCTATGCTCCCACGTGGCTCAACCGACCCACCAAGGTTCTTTTTGTTGAAGTCATGTGGCATCCTACGTGTCGCGCATATGACCTATTAGAGTCCACTAAATCCAATGCATTGAAAAGGTTGAATTTAAGAAATCCTTTTGTAATGATTGATACTTTTGTAATGAATAAAAAGTTCAAAATCTTGTCAACATAAGTTATAGGTTGACTATCTCTTTTTGGGGACATTTAATGCACCACAAGTTAGTGGAGTCAAAATTGATTCTTAGTATAAGATGTCTCGGTTAAGAAGATGAGGTAACGTGTCCCCCACATCCCATGGACACCATTTCACATGTAAAACTATAAATATCCCCCATTCGTGTCATTTTGGGGGTAATGCAAATATATCAACTGCAAGCAGTACATTCTCCCACTTTTTAGTTAATCTTTGGTTTTTAATGTTTGATGTTGACTCTTAGTCGATTGTTCATTAATGTGTATTTTTGCAAATTTTATTTATTTATTTTTTAAAAAACACGTTGGAAAATAAATTGTTTTACATTATTTCAATGAAATTTGGGATATAAAATTGTTATCAAATACGAAAAATTTTATTAAATAAAAAGTTTTGAGGATAATAATTACATGAAAAATTGTTAGGGACATAAATATTATAATGAACAAAAATTAAGAACCTCATGTACAATTAAAGTGTGGTGCAAAAAATAAAAATTGTGGTATGAAGATAAATACAATTACCATTTTGATAAGCATGTTGTTTTACTATTTTACCCTCCCTTTATAATGACTTTCCAATGGACAAAATTCATGTTCACGAGATATTCCTTCGTATATATTGATATAATTTATACATTAATTAATAATTGACCAAATATAAATGGCCACAACATAGTTATGCAATAGAAATAATTTCAGGGACACTTTTTGACCTTCACAATAATATTAGAGACATTTTTTTTTTTACATTTGCGAAATCAAACTAAGCCCCTATTTGGACTACACTAAAATTATTTTTTGGAGCAAAATATATTTTAAAATAATATCTTTTTGAAGAACGTGTGATTAGAAAAAAAGGAAAAATTTTAAATTTACACATAATATTATTTTATTGAAAAATATGTGGTTAAAAAGAAGAATGATAAAAATACACCAAAATTAAAATGGAGCCCAAAAAGTAGCTAATTTTCCATATTTCTAATTTTAAGTATCACATACATTTCTTGATCACCTTTTGAGTTATATATAATCTACAATATAGTTGATATATAGTGAAATCTCGATAAATTAATAAAATTACTTAAAATTATTTGAATAATATAAAATAATAATCTTTTAAATATGTAAAAATTTGTTAATCTTTATTAATGAGCTTTTTATCTGGAAAACTTCTATTTTTATAATCCAATTTATAAAGTTTCTGTCGACCTATTATTGACTTTAACCTTATAATCTCGATCATAACAAATAAGCTAATCTTATTTTCTAACAATTGAATTTAAGTAATTATAATTTTCAAAACCTTCAGTGATAAATCGATCGATTGTCGTCAAAAAATCATTATCATTATTATCAATCGGACTCACAATGAGGTCAAGCATTCAAGACAAATCCTTCAAAACAAGAGCTTTAAAGTCGGTCTTCAAAAAAATTGAAGGCAGGAGCTTAAAAGACAAATTTCAATCAGTCTTTTGATTGAAAGAAAGATTGATTTTCAAATTAATATTTGGATTTGATCATATTTTTAATATATCACTTACCTTAAAAACTTGGTTGAAAACACTTTCCAAAAGTCTATATTTTTCAAAACATTCAAGCCAGATCAAACGAAGCCAAAATGAGGAAGTTCGATAAAGGGGGACGACTGGCCAAACCAAAGGGATGTTAGGCGATCTCCAATGGGCGATTTTCACACCGTTCTGATTTCGATGTCTATCGACCATTTTGAACTTCCGGACTTGAAGCCTCAATAAATAAATTCTCTCTCTTTTTTTTTTGCATTAATTGAAAGGTTCTTTAAGTGCATTACAAATGGGTGATTTTTTACCGTTCTAATTTCGATGTCTATCGACCATTTTGAACTTCTAGACTTGAAGCGGATGTCCGAACCTCGTTCGTTCTTCTAAAAAGTTATGCTGTTTGCCCTCAGTAAATAAATTCTTTTTTTTTTGCATTAATTGAAAGGTTCTTTAAGTGCATTAAAGAGAAATATTTGAGCAAAATCAAGAAGTTCGAATTATGTGTAGAGATCGGATCAATTAGGGTTTGTATTTGATGATGGGCCGAATACATATGAAAATTATATATATGGTTATGATTCCCAATTCATATGCAATCTTTTCTTATTCTTTGTGCCATCCCATCAACACAAGAATTAATACAGAAAGCATATTGAAGAGGAATGTCCAACATTCATAATCAAGAATCAAGAATTATAATTAAGAAATCAAGATTTAAAGACCCAAATTCAAGATTCATTATTTAAGATACAAATCAATGGATTAAGGTATGTTCCGCATTAATTAATTTTCTTGATGATTTGACAGAAAATCTTGATAATTCATAATATTTTATAAAGTTTGAATTTCATGAAAAATTCAACAAGTGGTATCAGAGTCAACTCCATGTTAAAACATTGAGATTCAAGAAATAATTTTAGGGTTGAAATTCATATTTTGGATTAGAGTAATGTTATTCAACCCCAGTGGGGTTATAAACACAGTTTAGGTGGCTCTAAATGATATGTTAAATGAAATGTGAAATTAAGTGACTTATTTAATTTCACATATCATTTAATGCCACATTAAAACCACCTAAACTCGACCCCAGGTGCTCCCCCAATAGGGGGCCGCCATTTAGCAATTAGATAAACCCTTATGTAAAAATTTATGTACAAATAGTTTTCCCATATCAACAATATTCAGGCGTCAAACTGTTATACTGTTTATATACATGTATCAAAAGGTGAAGGATAAGGCAATTTCAATTTTCAAGACGATAACAATTTCTGTGGTTTTTTTCAAGGGAACGCAGCGCCCGTTTCCTAGAGCTGCGGCGCCGACTTTCTGTCCTAATTTTTTTAAAGTTGGTTGTAAATAAAATTAAAATTAAAATTAAAAAAATAAAATAAAATTAGAATTAACAATTAAAATTCAGATTTTAGTATTAAAATAAATTTCTTTATGATTACTAATTTTCCTAAATGAATTAATTGACGCAACATGTTACTAAAGTAACCTCTATTGTCTAGATTAATTTATTTGGAATAATATGAATGTAGTGTGTTTGTAATTCATGTGAATAGTCACCGCTCAAAGGAATGTAAATATTCGGTTGAATTACATATACACTCGTGGTAATAAATATGTGACAATTATAAAGTTTTGTTTTATGTGAACAATAAATCGATCTAAAAATAGTTTTATTGTTTGACATAATTTATTGTCAATATTTGATTACTATATCAAGGGTACCACTTACAAGTTGGTATTTCCGTCCAAAAACTAAATATCAATATTGTGCTTGGTCTCTTGTGATGGAGTTTACCGTCATTTGAATTAATTAATTGTTTAATACGGATTCTAAAGTGAACATATTTCTGACTTTGTTCTGTATTCAATTAACTTTCTGCTTTTACAATATCTGCTAACATCAACTACATTCCCGTGTTAAATGGAACCAACTTTAAGGACATGGTAAGGAGTGTGATTAGTCATTCCACCTTACCAGAATCTCTTTGGGGAGAAGCATTAAAAAATGTAGCTTATATTCTTAATTGAGTTCCAAGCAAAGTTCTGTCAAAATGCCTTATGAGCTTTGGACAAACAAAAAAGCCTAGTTTGAAACACTTACACATTTGGGGTTGTCTAGTTGAGGCGAGGCCTTGTAGACCATCGGAAAAGAAACTGTATTCTAGAACTGTTAGTTGCTATTTTATTGGATCCCACTACCAAATTAATTTTCGAAACGGGGATATGCCCGATTCTTTGAGGATGTGGTGTGGGGGGGGAGAGAGAGAGAGAGAGAGAGAGAGAGAGAGAGAGAGAGAGAGAGATAAAATTAGGAATTTTGTCTTTAAGGAGGAGCATATAAACACCATTATATTGCAATTGGCAATGATCAGGATCATTGACAAATTCTTGCTCCAACTCTTATTTAAGAAGCAATTTTGGATCGAGACAATATTCCAGAACCCTCTATAAACAATCAAGAGATTGTTCCAGAAGAACAAATTCAACAACTTTAAGAACAAATGTCATTACGGAGATCCACTAGAGAAAGGAGAAATGCAATTCCGGATAACTTTATAGTATTTCTCCAAAAACACGAGGATGACATTAGATTGATAGAAGAAGATCCTATCAACTTTCATCAAGCAATGAAAAGTAATAATTTTCAAAAGTGGATTGATACCATGGATGAGGAAATAAAGTTCATGAAAGACAATGACGTATGGAAACTTGTCCAATTACCTGAAGGTACGACACCTATTGGTTGAAAATGGATATATAAAATCAAGAGGGATTCGAAGGGTAATGTGGAAAGATATAAGACTCGTCTTCTTACAAAAGGCTTTACTAAAAGGGAAGACATCGATTACGAAGAGACTTTCTCTCCAATTTCAATGAAAGACTCTTTCAGGATTATAATGACATTTGTGGCATATTTTGACCTTGAGCTACATCAGATCGATGTAAAGACGACGTTTCTCAATGGTGACATTGATGAGACGATATATATGGTGCAACTGAAAAACTGTGTCATGAGACTCGAAGAAAATAGTTTGCAAATTAAAGAAATTCATCTATGGATTTAAACAAACTTCTCGTCAATGGTATCACAAATTTCATCGAATAATCATCTCGTTTGGATTTGAGACGAATGTGGTTGATGATTGTGTATACTATATGTTCAGTTAGAGTAAATATATTTTCCTGGTATTGTATGTCGATAACATACTGCTTACGTACAATGATATGGTTTATTGCACGAAATCAAGAGACTTCTATCAAAAAATCTTGAGATGAAAGATCTTGGTGACGCCTCTTTTGTATTATTGGATTTAGTTACATCAGGACCGTTCTCGAGGTATTCTTAAATTATTACAAAAAAACTATATCGATACGGTAATGAAGAGATTTGGGATGCAGGATTGTAAACCAAGTGATACTCCTGTTGCTAACGGAGACAAATTTAATCTCAATCAATGCGCTAAGAATG
This sequence comes from Fraxinus excelsior, assembly GCA_019097785.1. Classification (NCBI taxonomy): domain Eukaryota; kingdom Viridiplantae; phylum Streptophyta; class Magnoliopsida; order Lamiales; family Oleaceae; genus Fraxinus; species Fraxinus excelsior. The sequence continues at coordinate 16,216,072 of CM032643.1, forward strand.
ACCTTAAAGTAAAGGAGAGGCAGAAAATTCCCTATGCTTCAACAAATGGAAGTTTAATGTATGCTCGGGTATGCACGCGTCCGGATATATCATTCATTTTGGAATACTATGTGGATATACAAGTAACCCTGGGATGGATCATTAGAAGGTAGCCAAGCGGATTATGCAGTATTTACAGAGAACAAAAGATTACATGCTCACATATAGGAAATCAGACCAATTGAAGATCATTAGTTATACCGATTCTATTTTCTGGATGTCAAGACATTAGGAGATCCACATCGGGCTATGTCTTCCTATTGGCTGGAGGAGCTATATTTTGGAAGAGTGCTAAGTAGACACTCATAACTTCTTCAACCACGGCAGCAGAGTTTATAGCATGTTATGAGACATCTAATCAAGGAATATGGATGCAGAATTTTGTTACTAGGCTGTAGATTACATTGAATTGAAAGAAGACTTAAGCTATAATAAGTTAGTAGTCTTGTATTCAAATTGTTATAGGACTTGAAGAAAGTCTAAATTTATAGACATCAAATTTCTAGTTGTTAAAGAAAGAACTCAGAGTGGTCAGGTTACTATAGAACATATTGGGACAAACTCCATGATAACATATCCATTCACTAAAGGTCTACCACCAAGGTCTTTCAGGAGCACACCCCTCACATGGGTATTGTAAATTTTGATGATATGCTAGCTTAGTAGGAGTTTGTAATTTTAGATGTTGTCTTTTTTGACACATAATATTTGGTTGTGCACATTCAAGTTTGTTTCAGTAATAAAGTATCCAGTTCAGTTTTCTCTCCGATTAAAGTTTTTTTTTTCTTTTTAGTTTGATCTCATAAGGTATTAAAGAATAAAGTAGGACCAATTGGAAATAAGCACGTTTGGATCACATTGCATGTAATGATATACGTGACCATTGATGTGTTTAGTTATGATACTTGTAACGAAAACCGTTTTGATCTTATATTGGTATAATCAATGTATGAGATTGTTCGGAGATGGTTTTTGTTATGATAGCAAAAGTCTTTGAGCTCATAAAATTATACACATTTATAAGATAACATATGTAGCCCAAGTGAGACATTGTTGGAAAATTATTTAATTTGTCATGTGGGTCGACATATGTAATTAATTGTGTATAAATGCTATTTTAAAGTTAAGTTCAAAATTAAAGTGATCTAATAAAAAATTAAGTAATTGAGCTTTGAACATCTAAATAAAGTGTGAGCCGGATTATATGTGTAGAGATCAGATCCATTAGTGTTTGTATTTGATGTTCGGCCGAATACATATGAAAACTATATATAGGGTTATGGTCTCAATTCATATACAATTTTTTCTCATTCTTTGTGTCACCCCATCAACACAAGAATTAATAGAGAAAATATATTGAAGAGGAATATCCAAAACCTACAATCAAGAATCAAGAATTATAATCAAGAAATCAAGATTTAAAGATCTAAATTCAAGACTCAAGCTTCATTATTCAAAATACAAATCAACGGATCAAAATATGTTCCACATTAATTAATTTTCTTGATGATTTGACATGGAGATCTTAACAATTTATAATTTTTATAAAGTTTGAGTTTCATAAAAAAATCAACAATCGGTGCTCTTTATTTGTAATTCATCAGAAGTTTTGTAAATGCTTGGATTGTACCACAAGTCAACCAATATTCATATTGAAGAGTCTTCATTGATTTAATCAAATTTCTTAAGTCATCATCTTCATCAAAATTTCTCATATTTCTTGGTACTTAATTAATTTCTTTCATAAAAGAGGATATATTTTGAGAATAATCTTTGAACTTACATTGCATCTATCTATTCTATTTTTTATATCAAGAACTTTGATTGATTGAATTAAACTTTTAAATCACATTCATCCAAGTTTTTTTTTATCTAATACTTGAGCCATTATTTATTATTATTCATTGAAATGTTAGTATCTCTTATTACTTCATTTATTTGTATAATTTACTAAGAGAGAAACATTCATTGTAAAACTATTTCTTTAAGCCTGCACTAGCCATTGTAATCTCTTGCTTTCAATCTATTGTAATTTCTAGCATTCAAGCAATCAATGATCAAGTTATATTCAATGTATTTCAATTTTGTGTTGCAAGCTTTCTTTAAATTATAATCAAATTGTCTTTCGTCCCGAAACGATCGAGAAGGCGGAAGGTAGTCTTGCGGAGCAGACTACTACCGCACGGTGTCCATTTCTGTATCAAGAAGAAAGGTAACCCATGAAACAGGGACTGGGCGCTAAGAAAAGAAGAAAATTGGATTCTGGACTCGTAATTCAGCGCCGGGTGCCATTGGATGCGCCATCACTAGCACATGCTCGTCGTCTGCTGGTGCTCGAGCGGCATTGCGGCGCTCGCTTCCTACAAGTTACCTGCTCTAGCAGCCAGTTATCTGGGGAAATATTGTTTTTTCGTTTTACTTGATTTTTTATGCTCTTTTCATCTAAATCATTTTCTTTTGGGGTCCTATATATGCTCAACGAAAGTATTGACTTTGTATAGCATAGAAAACATATTGAACACAATATTAATTGTAATTCTCTTCATATAGTGGATTTCTCTTCTCTGCATGAGGTTTCTTCTCATTTTGGGTTTTCCACATAAATCTTGGCGTTCTTGTTTTTGCGTTTTTTATTTCTTAATCATCTTGTTTCATCTTTATTATAACAAACTGATATCAGAGCATAGTTGTTGGTGATGGCAACAATGAAATACGATGTTCCGCTATTGGATCCAATACAAGGTTTTCACTATGGCATGTGAAGATGTGCTCTATGCTTGCGTAGATGGATTAGGATGGAGCATTATTGAGATTTGATAAGATGTCTTCTACTTGGACGTTGGAGGAAAAGCATCCGTAGGGATTGAAAGGTCGTGTCTCAAATTCATATTCATCTTTTAAATCAGATTTTTGAGGATGTTCTCAAGGAAAAGAGTATCACTGTGTTGTTAAAATTGGAGCAGCTTTGCATGACAAAAAGTTTGACAAGTATGTTAAACTTGAAGCACCACTTGTATTCTCACCGCATGTCTAAAGGTATGTCAATTGAGGATCACTTAACCATGTTTAAGGAGAATGTGGATGATTTGGAGAGTATGGAGGTTAAATATGATGATGAGATTCTTACTTTAATATTATTATGTTCACTGCCATTTTTGTATACGACTTTTAGAGACACTATCATCTATAGTCATGATACTCTCATAGTTGATGAAATTTATGATGCTTTATTATTAAAAGAGAAGATGAAGCACCTTGTGCTTGGGGCAGAGAGTCAAGTAGAGGGCTTGGTTATATGTGGGAGGACTCATGATGGGAATCATGGTGGAAGTATGAGAGACATATCAAAATTTGAGAATAAAGATAAAGGTCCGTTTGATTGCAAGGGTGGAAAATGGGTGGAAAGAAAATGAATTCCAGGGAAAATATTGCCTAGAACTTTTTTTCCAGGGAATTGTTAAATAAGTGTGTTTGATTGGTATAATTTTTCACCTGGAAAATTTTTAAAGTTGGTGTTCGTTTGACTTTGTTTTACATAAAAATTGTTCATTAAAGTGATAATTATTTCTACCAATAGGTCTAAAATTTGTTCCAATTGTAAAAGAAAAAATTTGAAAAAAAAAATTTGAATTTTTTTTTTACCATACCGAATATCATTCGTTTGACTTTGTTTTGTATGGAAGTTGTCAATAAAAGTGAAATTTTTTTTTACCATTGTATCTAGAATTTGTTCTCATTGCCAAAAAAGAAAAAAAAAGGTGGAAAATATTTTCCCACCAAATAGGTGAGAAAACAAAATCAAGCTTTTGTGCATAAAAGGGTTGTACCTAGAAAATGGTGGAAAACGTTTTGCCAAGAAAATAAAGCATATCAAACACCAACAAAGTTGGAAAATGGAAAATCAATTCCATTTTCCATGGAATTCCACCCTTATCAAACGGACCCTAAGTTTATCACTTGTGTAAGAGGAAAGGACACATTAGAGTTGACTACTTCAAGTTTCAAAATAAGAATAGGATGGATTCTGCAAATCAGAAAGGAAAACAACCAAAAACTTAAGAGAAGCCAGTGTCGTGAAAGATGTGAAAAGTGATGGAGAACTTCTTGTGATTTCTAATGGGGATTCCAAAACTTATGAAGATTGAATACTTGATTCAGCATGTATTTTTTTCACATGTCCCAATACGGATTGGTTTACTACATATGAAATCATTTTAAGAGGTGCATTGATCATGGAAAATAACTTCCGTGTAAAATTATTGGTATTGGAACAATTATAATCAAGATGTTTGAGGGTCCATCAGAACATTAAGTGATGTGAGACATGTCTCAAATTTGAAGAGGAATCTCATATCATTGAGTAACCATGATTCAAAGGGGTACAAGTACACTAGTGAAGGTAGAGTTTTGAAGGTCAGCAATCTCTTGTTGTGATGAAAGGAAAGAAAAGTCGAGTACAATTGTATATCTTGAAGGGTTCCATAGTTACAGGTGATGCATCAATTTTTACTTCTCTCTTTATTGAAAAAAATATTACAAAGTAGTGTTTAAATATTTATTAAAAATAAGGTAAGTGGTGTAATTTCCACTATATATAGAGAACCAAAGCAACCTAAGCCATGGCCCAAAAGCAAATAAAAAATAAAGTTATATTTATAGCATAATTTTATTTGTTATACCACATTTTAATTGCATTGGAGGATCTCAAATTCTACTTATGTCACACTTATGTTTTTAACTTTTTTCGTCCCATTTTTATCCTCAAACCTTCTATTAATTAGAATATTTTGTTCTTCATAACGGTTTCTAACCAAATATTCCATTAGCATGTATTGAAATGAGGGACAAATAATTTGTCGAACTTTTCTATTCATTTTTTTTTTTGTTTTTAAATATGATGGACAAATAAGTATTTTTACACCTAACGAATTTTTGGACGAAAATGATTATTAGAGACAATATATACTAATTAATGAAATGTTGAAAATAAGAGTACGACATGAAAAGGTTAGAGATCTAAATACAACATTGCAACTAAAATATGATGTAACAAACAAAAACTATAATGCATAATTTACCTAATAAAAACTATGATTTTAAAACTTATAAGTAAACCTCTTAACTTAGTCAATCGATGCTCGGACTTTTCGCCTGAGCAAGCTTACACGCGGACGTTTAAGACCACGAGCTGTGTAGTCGGAGTATTGTGGCCACGAGCTCCCAAGTTCACATTTAAAATAGGCATGAACTCATTCTTAGACATTTAAAAACATTCACATATTACATCTTACATTCTTACTTCAAATACTCATAGAATCATTATCTAACTTGGACATCACAAAATCTTTCGTTGAATTTCCCAACATTATGAATAAAAAAAGCTAAAACATTCCTACTATACTATCCAAACATGGTCCAGAACCATGCGGAGAGATAATAGGGAGAAGGCACATTCGGTTATTAAGTAAAAAGCCCCGTAGAACATTGGGTTTGATAGTGTAAACATCATCGAACTCAGCATCTTTGAAATAAATTTAAAGTCAGCTACACAAACAGTTATAACTTCACGATATCAACAAATACTCTAAAGAACAGCTTAGCATTGCATAAACTATTAAAAAGACATTCACCACAAGTATGAATTTGACAATGGCAAAGAATGTAATATTTCTTTTTATTACAAGAAAAATGGTGAACCAGAAAACACAATCCATAACGTGAGACTACACTTCCTAAACCAGTAAACATATCCTTTTCCTGTCACAATGTAGTAAGAAAGTATTCACAAGACTCTCTTGCCCTGGAAGACAAAAAAAATGAAAACTAGGAACAAAAGTTTGAGTTTTGCTACCAATTTTGAGATCCTTCCAAGAATATTTGACTCAAGTAGAACAGCAGCCGCTCCTCTTGGTATTCCCATGTGAAATGCTGACATTGATTGTGGTACCCTGGCCGGGGAGTGCAGTGGCAGCCACTGCTTCTTGGGCTGCCAATGCCTTCTTGCTGATGATATGGTATATTTCCGTCAAAATAGACTGGAAAGCCTTGTCGACATTATATGCTTCGAGTGCCGATGTTTCAAGGAATGAGAGTCCTTCGGTCTCAGCCAAAGTTTGACCATCGTTTTCCACAACTGCTCTTAGATGGTTAAGATCGGATTTGTTTCCGGCCATCATGATTACAATGTTAGAGTCTGCGTGTTGTCTCAATTCCCGAAGCCACCTTTGGATGTTGTCGAAGGTTTGTCTCTTGGTTATGTCATAAACAAGGAGTGCACCAACAGCCCCTCTGTAGTAAGCACTGGTAATGGCTCGGTACCTCTCCTGGCCTGCCGTGTCCCATATTTGGGCCTTCACCGTCTTTCCTTCTATCTGTTCCATACAAAATTGTAAATTACTCCACAAAATAGTATATACAAAACCACTAGCTATAACGCATCAATACTTTAACTTGACATACAAGCATTTTACCCAATATGAAATGACTGCACAAAGAATATTGAAAATGTGAAACAGAGTCGAAGATACGTAGAGACAATTATAAATGATGGACTACTGTCCACTACATTATAGAAATGATAAAGCAGAAAGCAACACAACTATGTCATTACGGTGGTCGTCAAAGACATTGAAAAAATAACCACAAAAAGACATCTCCGAGACTTTTTTTTTTCTTCTTCTTTTTTTTTTTTTCACAATAAGGACATTTCAAAAGATACACACGTACACAGCCGAGAACATTATAGATATCAGATTAACTGTAAGTATGCACAGAGTGAATTTGTAATACATGTTAGAATGCTAATCTTCATTTGGAATCACATAACCTCATTAAGAGCTAACTAAAACTCAATGATCTCAATCTGATAAGCTAATTATCGTGGTTTTAACCATTAAAAGACAAACTAAGTATTGATCATTCGCCATCATCCTAATTTGTCAATTCATTCGTAATCTGCTCATTGGTTAGCACTAAAATCAATTATATGAAATTCTTCATCAATGCATCACTCAAATTACATAAGAAATTTAAAATCGCAGTCATCACTTCTCTGGTCAATCCACGCAAGTCACAAAATATTTACTCACAACAACATCTCAAATCCATGAAAATAATCAAGAACGAAATAAGCGGATTAAACAGAAGATAAGCGAAAAATTAGAACATACCTGAAGAGTTTTGGTGGCAAACTCAACTCCAATGGTGGATTTGGACTCCAAACAGAACTCATTTCTCGTAAATCTGGACAAAATGTTGGATTTCCCAACACCCGAATCCCCAATCAATACGATCTTGAAAATATAATCATACTCTTGATCAATTCTTTTAGCCATTTCCCTGTACAATTATTTTATTTTTATTTGTTCTTCTCACTCACACACACCTACACGAAAACCCACAATCAAAATTCCAAAGACATAAAAAAAAAATCAAATCCAAATAATTCAGATCTATATATCAAGATCCCAACCAAAAATTAAAAAAAAAATGAAAAGAAAAACCCATAAAGAATGAAATTCATGCACATAATTAAATGGGTTTGCATTGCTTACCGTAAAGGAGAGATCAGATAAAAAATGGGTGAGTAAAAATTTAAAATCTCAATTTCAGATTCAATGTAAAAGATAGAATTGGTTTCCAGAAATAGGGTATTATTACAAAAGGAAATAAGCGCAGAAATGGGAAAAAGGTCAAAAGAAAATACTATTAATAGATTTGAAACGTCAAATATGCGTTGGTAATATTGGTGTGTTTTCTGATTTATAATTTTATATGCGGGCAAATACTTGGAAATAGCCTAAAAAACAAGGTCATTTATTCATTTTGGCTTTTGATTATTTTAAAACTTTAAAATTCCTAAAATACCCTCAATATAAATGGTTTCAAAACAAGTTATTCAACTATAAAATAAATTCTATTTTAGTCCTTAAAAATTTTTAATTTAGGATTCGACGCACCCTTTTGGAATTAAAATTTAAAACTTTCACTATCAACTCTTTCCACCTTAATTAAGTCCAAAACATTCGATATTGATTTTAACTAATTTTGTATTTTTGCTAATAATTGTATTTTTGTATAAAACCCCCTCAAAGATGGTATCAGAGTCCTAGAGATCATGGAAATTGAAAATACTGAGAATATAGAAACTGAAGTTTATGAAGGAATAGAAGGATATGCCTTAGAAGGAAGGAAAATTTGATTGGGAAATATTTAGAAAAATAAATAAAGTAGAATTAAATCTTAAGCCTCCAGGAGAAAATAAATTATTCAGTATGGTAGGTTCAGCCTTTAAAAGAAAAAAACTAGTTATCAATGAATATCACGAAATAGAAAAAACCATAGATGTAAAACACACACATGGAAAAATAAAACTAAATTTAATAACAAAAAGAAATATTAATGAATTTCTAGGAAAATTAAAACAAGAAAAAATAAAATAAAATATCTTATGTCCACCTTGCTGGAGTACAAATAATAATAAAATCATGTTTTAAAGAATGAATTAATAGTCCTATAATACTTAATTTACAAGATGAAAGATGTATAACCGCAGAAAATGGAAATTTAGGAATAATTAAAGGAAACTTAGCCTATAAAAAATTAAAATTTACTTGTTATCCAAGATATTGTGTACATATAAATGATAAAAATTTAGATGATTGCCTTAGTCTACATTTTAAGATGCCTAATAAAATACTAAAAGACGATAATAAAGTCTTTACTATATTATATCAAGGATTATATTGTTATACAAATAGTAATTATGGAAATATATATATAGAAAAACCATTTATAGAAATTGATGAAGAATTTAGAGATATAGGATAAACAATTCTACCTAGAAAACAAAATATAGAAGAAATAGAAAATTTTGAGATAGGACATGATGATACCATAAGTATTGATCAACCTTTAATACCAAAACAAATAACTTATAAAGAAAATAAGATAATTATTGGAACTATTAGTACTTCAAGATATAGTATTTCAAAAATAAAACAAAATAAAAATAGTAATGTCTATGGAATAAGAGGAAAATTCTTTAATGGAAATAAATGGATAAATGAAAGTAGAATACTTATTGATACTGGAGTAAGTCAAAATCATATTTGCTCTCTAATAGATGAAGGAATTAAAAAGAAAAAAGTAGAACCCTATAGTTATAGAGATTTTGAAAGAAAAATAAACTCTTGTGATATAATATGACAAGTTCAAATTAAACTTGGAAGTTTATTATTAAACATAGAATGTTATATAGATAATAATATGAATTTTGATGAACATCCAATTTTATTAGGAAATTCTTTCTTAGATAGTTTAGATAATTATAAAATAGACAAAGAATGAATTCTTATTATACATCAAGGAATAACTACTTATTGTTATAAAGAAAAATGAGTAGAGAAATATTTCCAATAAGTGTATATATACAAATAACTGTATTCGAAACAAAAATAACTACTTGTGCTTTAATAGATACAGGAGCTGAAATAACTGTATTTAAAGAATTCTTACTACCAAAATGGATAGAAAACAAACAACAATTAACTTTACAAGGAATAACTGGAGCAAAAGAATCATTAAAATACAAAAATGAAAATATAGAAGTTATCATAGGATCTAAAATAGTAACTGTAAAAAATGTTTACCAATATAATATAAATGATTGTGATATTATTCTAGGAAATGACTTTTTACAACAGTTTAATCAATATAGTCAAAATATTTATACTATTCAATTAAGAACCCCATGTGGACATTTACTAAAAATTGCTAGAGAATTTAAACCATTCAGAGTTCAGCCAGCTCAGCGTGGTGAAAAGATAGAATTTATACCAAAATTACTCAAATACTCAATCAGAACAATTATTCTTGACCAAATAAAAGATCTTTTAGCCAAAAATTATAATGATAATCCACTTGAAAAATGAGAAAAATAAAAAATTACAGCTAAAATAGAATTACTTGAACCAACAATCATTATTAGAGTCAAACCTATACTTTATAATCAAGAAGATAAAGAAGAGTTTCAAGTACAAATTCAGGAACTTCTTGATCAAAAACTTATAAGAAAAAGTAATAGCCCTCATAGTAGCCCAACTTTTATGGTTAGAAATCATGCGGAAATAAAAAGAGGAAAATCTAGAATGGTAGTAAATTATAAAGAACTTAATAAAAATACTAAATTTGACGGATATTATCTACCAAATAAAGAAGTCTTAATAAACATAGCTAAGAATAAAAAATATTATTCAAAATTTGATTGTAAATCTGGATTTTGGCAAATCAAGCTAGAAGAAAATAGTATACCATTAACAGCATTTAGTACCCCTCAGGGACATTATGAATGGATAGTTATGCCATTTGGATTAAAAAATGCACCACAGATTTATCAAAGAAAAATGGATGAAGTTTTTAAAACTTATAATTTTCTTATTGTTTATGTTGACGACATACTTGTTTGTTCAGAAACATATGAAGATCATCTTAAATATCTTAAAAGTTTTGCTATACTTTGCTCAAAAGAAGGTATAATACTTAGTCAGAAAAAGGCAGAAATAGCAAAAAATGAAATTGAATTCTTAGGAATGATAATAAATAGTGATGGAATAAAATTACAACCTCATATTTCAGAAAAAATAATTTTGTTTCCTGATAAATTAGAAAATAAGCAGCAAATTCAGAAATTTTTAGGATGTCTTAACTATGCTGAAGGATTTATAGAAAAACTTGCAGAAAAAAGAAATAAATTGCAAAGACTATTAAGAAAATCAAATAAGTTAGGATGGAATGGAGAACATACTCTTTGTGTTAAAAATTTAAAAGAAAATTGTAAAAATTTACCTAAACTTAGACTTCCTGATGAAAATGATAAGTTAATTGTACAAACAGATGTATCAGATTTATATTGGAGTGCTTTATTAAAAACTGATTTAAATGAAATCTGTAGATATACTAGTAGAACATTCAATAATGCTGAAGTAAATTATTCAACCAATGAAAAAGAATTATTAGCAGTTATTAAATGAATAAATAAATTTAAAATGTTTTTGTTACCTAAAGAATTTATTGTTCAAAATGATAATACTCAACTTAATAGACTAGTAAATAATAAATTACCAAATTCACCTCAACATAGAAGATTGCATAGATGGCAAGTGTTATTATCTTTTTATAATTTTAAATTTGAATATATTAAAGGAAAAGATAACTTATTTGCTGATTTCTTGAGCATGAATTATGAATATGGAAAAGATTGAAGCATTTACCAAGGAATTACAAAATCTTCTAACAGATTTTAATGCAGATTATCTTGCTGTCCAAGAGGATCATCTTGATATTCGACAAACTTTGTGTGATTTATCAAACAAGGTTGTTGAGAGTGAAAAAAAGATTGAGAAATTAAACAATAATAAAGAAAAAATAGTTGAAAAATTGACAGAATGTTTAGACTTTTTTGTAACTTGCAGCCAGGAATACCCTCCTTTACAAAAAGGTGAATACAGTCGAAAGGCTAGTCACATCCCATTTCGAGAGATTAATACATCCACCTCAAGTGGAGATTCAAAATTTAAGAGAAATGACTCTCTTACCTCGCAAGAGGAAAAAGTCATAAAAAAGGGTCCACAACAATCACCCGTCAGTATTGACAAATTGTTGGAAAATTTTACAAGTGGAAAATGAGCCACTCACCTTTTAGGTGAAACATAATTACAACTCATCATGTTAGAACCAATTTACATCCTATGGAGAAGGAGTATTACGAATTCTCAGAATGGATATATAATTTCAGAGAATGAAATTCTCTTTACTTAACAGCCCTTCCAACAGCGATTTATCCAAGGATTAGTGCAGTTCAAGGTGTTGATCCTGTTATTGTTCGAAAATTAGCAACATTTGGATTCTTAGATCGACTCTTCCCAGGAGCAGATCTAAAAGAAATTGAACAATTTGACAGAGAATTTGTTAACTGTGTCAAAAAATACAGTGATAAACAACCAGTTGAATTGAGATTCTATACTATCAGTCCTGAGTATAAAGAACCAGAATGGTATGGAGAACATCATCTTGTCACTATTCGAAAAAATAATGGGAATCCACTTAAGGAGATTCAGATTTTTAAAGAGATGCCCACTATCAATAGAAAATGGATGATTTACAGGCGAGCCCTTGGAATTAAATCAGTTTGCTCAACCATGCAATTTTTCTATGGAGAAAAATACATGGTGTATGGAATGAGTAATAATTGGATCTTTATCTGTAGAGGAGACAAAGAATCAAAAATTTTAGAAGATAAGATTTGTGAAATCTTGAACGATCAATTCCTTGGGAGTGAGGAATACATAAAAGAAGCTTGCAGATTGATGGGACACGTCCACAAATAAAGGACGATAAGAAAGATACATCACCAGACAGCACCATGTGATCATTAAAGAAAAGGAGACAACTGTTAAAAGCTGGAATAAAGTTGCCGACACTAGCAGACAAGTGCTTTGATTATTGCAACCACTTTGAAGAAATTATTGTATTTTTACTTTTATGTTGTAAAATTTCGATTGGCTAGAAGCTTCTCGGTGAAAATGCATGACCTAAAAATCCACAAAAAAGAGATATTCTTTCCAAATGATCTTTGTAACCACTTTCTTGAAAGAGTAGAAACCACTCTTCGAATCATCAATCTCTGTAAAAATCTTTGTATATTAGCTTTCTAGCTATCATCAGATCAATAAAGTCTTTAAGTTTGAAATAAATCTTAATTACGCTTTGAGTGTTGTTCTACACAGTGAGTCTGTTTGAGAGTTTTGAGTGCCTATGTGTCCGTTTTGCTGTGATGCTGTTGGACTTTGGCCAACTCTTGTGACGAAGGTGACTAGGAACATATAACATTCTTGCTATTTGGCGAAGTGTGGTAAGGCCCTTATTTTAAGCTATGAAGATATTTATTGTCTAAAGATTTGTTTGAAAATTATTATATAAGAATTTTTATAGGATTGTATACTTTGAAGAACTTTTCATAATGGAAACTTACGAATTTTATTATAGAATTGTACCTTTTAGATACACTAATAGTATTGATTATAGTCACATAATAGATATCCTAGAAACCTATGATAGTTATACTAGAGGAATAAATTTATAAAAACAGACTCTAGATATTATCAAAAATGTCTTACAATTGCTTATTTTGGGTTAAAAGAAATATTACCTAAAGAAATAATAAAAATGATTATATTTTTCTGGTTAGATAGTGAAAATAGTGAAAGAACATTTGAAAATATAGAGCAATATGATAATTATAATAATGTTGCTGAAATATATGATTTTGATCTTAGTTTTGATGATAATGAATAAAAGGATTAAGAATATTCATAAATATAAATTAAAGGATCACATAAAAACTTATAAATGAGAAAACCTATCTCGAATAGATTACCACAAGAATATAAGAAATTAAAATTTAATCTAACATTAAAATTTTATATATCTATAATTAACAATAAACTAGATCATGTTAAACTAAAAGAATATTTAGAATACACCACTATTAAATAAGAATAAAATATGCCTGGAATAACTAAAAAATTTTGTGATAATAAAATAAAAATTTTAGAAGAACAAATAATAATTAGAAGTAATAGAAGAAAAATTGAAAAAGAAATTTTTAATTGGAATAAAGTTAAAAGAGAATTAATAGGAAATGAAATTACAAGAGAATTAAGAAGAGAAGAACAACTAAAGAGAGAAATAGAACAAATGATAAATAATATAGTAATAAATCCTTTAAACCTACCAGATTAATATGAGTTTACCAACAAAAATAAGATTTGACAAACAAAAAATCGAAAATATAAGACTACCAATAGGAAGTTATCAAACTAGAGGATGGAATACTACTATGTTTCAATCTTTAAGTTCATGGGGAAATACAGATGGATTTTTAAATATGACTACCAATTGGACTAATGCATTTTTATGGCAACAATTAGGACAAATAAAAACTAAAGATATAGAAGCTATAGATGGAATTAATAACATAGATCCAAAAGATGAAATAGCTAAAGAAAAATTAGAAGTTTTAACTAAAAATATGTCTAAACAGTTTAATAAAATCAAAGAACAAATTAATAAATTAGAAGTGCTTGATGAAGCTAAACTTGAAGAAATACAAAACCAAATATCAAAAATTGCACAGAAAAATAGTATTAATAAAATTGCAACTTTAGAAGAAAAACTAGATATTATTAATTATAAAATAGATATTTTATTAGATAAATTAGGATTTGAAAATATTAAACCACCTTGTAAAAAATCTAGAGGATGAGTATGAATGATAAAATTAATTTAATTGAAAAAGGTATAAAAATAATTGAAGAAAAAATTACTAGAGTTGAAATAAGTTATGAAGAGGTAAAAGAAAAATTACAAAATAATTTCTTAAGAATAGAAAATCTTTTAAATAGAATAATAGAAAATCTAAATAAAGAAAAACCTTTTAAACCAGACTATACTGAATAACTTAAAGAAGTAAGAAAGAAAATTGAAAAGTATGAAGAACTAATAGAACTTGATGAAGGATTAAAAGATGATATAGAAAGATTATTAATCAATCTTAGAAAATAAGAAGAAAATCTTACCAAAAAAAGAAGAAAAAAGAGAAGAAAAATTAATTATTAAAGAATAATGAATGAAGAAATGGAAAACCTAATATTCGACTTAGAAGATTTAAAAATTTGTGAAGAAATAACTAAAAATCATATGGTTGGAAGAACAGGAGGACCGCGAGGAATTAAAGAAGAAGACTTTGGAGAAGCTGGACAAACTAGTACAGCTAAATATGAAGCTGAAATAGATCCTAGAAGATATGTTAATACGAAACTTGATTTTACAATTAGAAAAGATAAAATGTATAGAGATCAATTTAAACCAGTATTAAGAGAATCAGGACAAATGAAAATTACAGGATCATATTTATATCTAGATTGCGAATTAGATGTTAGAAAATCTATTGATGAATGAAGCACTAATATGATAGCACACTTTAATTATAATCGAAGTAATACCGATAATAAAAATAGAACTAAATATTTATTAGCAACTTTCAAAGGAAATGTAGCTAATTGGTATGGAGGATTAGAAGAAACAGCAAAAGGAATTTGGAAAGATAGTATTGAAATAGGATTTGGAATTACCATAAATGAAGGAATAAATAGAGTTGCTACAAGAATTTATAGAGAATTTGTAGGAGAAGATTTGGTAAATGAAAGCACTAGAGCTAAAGCAGAAGAAATAGAAGATGCTAATAATAGAATTGAACATTTACAAATTTGTAATATGTGTTATTTTAATGAATATTGCTGTGAATATAGTAAATATTATTATATAATGTATGGAAATGGAGTAAATAAAGATTATTATAAGGAGGTTTTTATTAGAAAATTACCACCACCATGGAATAATTATTTTCAAAATAAGATTAGAGAAAAACAAATTGGAAGAAATGCAGAAGCCTATACTTTAGGACTTATAATAAGAACTATAAAAGATGAAATAAGTTTAATATGTAGCAATCAAATGGTTTATAGACAATCAGGATTTGTACAAGATATAACTTGTTGTCAAGACACTGAAGTACCAGGAAATTGGGGATGTTATGATTATAGAAAAGGAAAAAGAAAAAGAAAAAATATAAAAAATATAAAAAGTTCAAAAGAAAATATTTTAAACCAAAAAGGAAATATTTCAAAAGAAAATATAAATCTTATAATAAAAAACCATTAGATAAAAAACGATGTAAATGTTGGAATTGTAATGAAGAAGGACATATAAGCACTGAATGCCCAAAAAAGAAAGTTAGAGTACTAATTACCGATTTTGAACAAATTAGAGATGAATGTGAAGAAGTCGACTTTGAAGAAATAGAAACTGATGAAGAGATTCATGAAGAAAAATCAGATTCGAATGAAATATATAGTGAAAAAGAATAGAAATAGAAAAAATAAAACTATTCTAAGTATGAGGACTAATTTTGCAATATAATACCTATTTCATTAAGGGTTGACTTTTTAACAAAAATAAAAAATTTTAAAAGTTGACAGACCATTTTTAATAATCCCCTTATACGCGGCTAAATTCAAATTGTAAAACAGAGAAAAGAATTTTGATGAGGTCATACACAAATGGGGACGCGAAGAATCTTGATTTAAATATCAAACTAATAGGGTGGATTGGTGTCGTTTTGTGGGAGTCGACAAAAATGTTACCTAGAATTTGGCCGACAAATGACAATGGCGGACTGGGAGGGGATTGCGATGTGGGAAGGCTATGCGAAAGTTGTGGCTTCCATGCATATGTAGCCACGTCATAGGTGGCTTGTCTTAGAGCATAGTGCATTTTTTATTTGAAATTTGGGTGGCGTTTATAAAGAAAATTTTTTTTTAATAATATCTGTCTGTAATTTAAATTTCACCTTTAATATGAGAAAGAAAAAAGAATAAGCAAGAGAGATTGAGAGAAATATTAAATTACTCCAGAAGAACCTCTACTTCTAGATGATCTTATGACAATGTCTACTTTTCTCTTTGCCACGTCAGATAAATATAGCCAGTCTCATAGATATGTTGCATTTGAGAGGAACCTATGTACATATTGTCTATTTTATCTTATGTGACAAATTTTTTATGCAATCTACATTAACATCAATTTATGTGTCATTAATGTTTAGGGTCTGTTTGAGGCATATTATTTTGGAAGAATGTATTCTAGAATAATAGATTAATGGAGAATGTGTGGTTGAAAAAGAAGGAAAAGTTATTAATGCGATGGAAAATATTATTTTATTGAAGAATGTGTGGTTGAAAATAAATAGAAGAATGAAAATAAAAATTTTAATGTGTACCAAACAAGAGCTTAAAGTAGACATTATCAAGAAGATTGTCTAAACGTAAAGAGACTTATAGACAGAGCGAGTCATCATAAATTAATATTTCCCTCTTTCGTTTTCTTGTCTTTTTATATTCTCCCTCGTGTTTATTATTCTCTTAACCTATTATTAAATGTACATTAGGGGATGAAATTTAATTTATAGATGTGACTAATTGGAGATGAAAATTTGAATTAGGTTGTCTATTCATTAAGGGTGTGTTTGAGTCACATTATTTTGGAAGAATGTATACTGGAATAGTAGATTGATGGAGAATATGTGGTTGAAAAAGAAGGAAAAGTTATTGATGTGATGAAAAATATTATTTTATTGAAAAATGTGTGGTTGAAAATGAGTAGAAAATTGAGAATAACAATTTTAATATGTATCAAACATGGGCTTACTCTTGTCACGATAGCTAGACATTTTAAATTGGAAATGAACTTTTTTAGACATGTTCTATTTTAACTTGTACAATAAATATAGAAAAAATTGTGATAATATTTTCGTTCGACAAAGAACATCGAGAATGAAGTTTTTCATATTATGTCAAAAGAAAACTGATTTTAGTTATTGTCATAATAGATAAAAAAGATGTATCATGTCATAAATTTCTTGCGAATAAATAATGGGTTTTATTTCACTGTTTTCCTTAAATAGTGAAATAAAAACGATAATGAACCTTAATTGAAATCATGAGAAGTGCAGAAAATGGAGAAGATGGAATTGGAGTGCAGATCTACTTTTGAGGAGGATTTAGATCGCCTTATCTGAAAAGTTTTAGCTATATATCTGTAGCTTGGTTCGCACAATCTATAATTTTCATCCTTCCATCAAAAGACCAAAGTACTTCAAGTTTAGCATGCATGACTTTAAAAAAAAAAAAAATGATTTTCTGGCGATCTAGTGATGGTGGTGATTCAAATGCGACGATGGTGATGGTGTGACAGTGGTCACAGTAAGTGGAGGAATGAGTTGAGCTGGGTGGAAGAAAATGAACTTTTGATTTTTTTGATTTTTTTTTGGTTTTGTTTTTATAATAATAAAAATTTTTTTTTTTTTTTTTTGGGTTTTTGAGTGAAAAAGGTTATTTGACGAAATTAACAGTAAACACAAATCAAACACAATTGCTTGGCACGCACTTGCATGGAATCCATCCAAAATGACCATTTGAGCCAAATTTGGAAGTTTTGAACCGTATTTACAGTTTGGAAAAAAAAGTTTAAGACCATTTACGCGAATTTCCTATTTATAAATTGAATCGTCTCCCAAACGGAGACTTAAGTTTTAAAATTTTGAATGTTGTGAAATGATGTAACGTAGCCAACGAAATTCATAAATTGACATCACCACCACATCATCCACAACCACTAAAAGTTGCAGGTCAACACCATAAAAATCAACATCCCAAACCCGATCTTGTCATCGTTGTCATTACTATCACCACTATTATCACCTTGCACCATTGTTAACTTCACCACCATCACCACTGTAATTATCACTACCATCGTTGGAATTTGCTTGTATGATTTTATTTTTTTATTTATGTAGTTTAGAAGGTATCAAATGGTTGTGGTGGTGGTGGTGGTGGTTTGTGATGGTTCATGAGAATGATGATTGATTCTTATGGTAGTTTGTGGTGGGTGTTGGTGGTAGCAGTGGCACGATGGTGGAGTGATATGATCCGGGGTGCACCATTTTTTTTATCAAGAATTCGAAGCATGTTGGAGAGAGATTTGAGCCAAGTTCGAGACTTCAAAGACATGATAAGGGCTATACATTTACATGTTCGAGCAAATGAGTCCATAATATTGAAGTTAACATGCCAAGGAACAAGTTTGGTGAAGGGGGCGAGGTTGAAAGTCCAATGGATCATGCGGATCGAAACAGAAGAAAGGAGACTGAAATTTATGCCTATGCGGCCGCATAGACTTAATAGCCTTGCGGGGCCGCGAAGGCATATACCGAAAACTTAGAAGTGATTTTTGGTTGTTCTATGCGACCGCAACCAAATGTTCTTTGCGGCTGCAAGGAATAAAAATTGGGTGAAATTTTCCTTTTTTCGCGAATTTCTTTATTTTGTTAGAATTCTATGTTTAGTCAATCTCCTACCTTATTTATGAGATTGTGTATGTTTTTACCTTATTTTCTAAATTTAGTATAAATAAGATTTCCCTTTCATTGTAACGGAGCTTTTGGCATAATGAAATATTGAGATTTTCTCTCTTCTTGTTCTTCATGAACAATCCCGAACTTATCAAATATGTTGAATATTTGTGGCCTTCAACCCTAGAACTTATCAAAGGATTAGACACCATTTGTGACGTTCGCAAATCAAGGTTCTTGTTTCCGCATATCAACGGGTCTAAGGTTTAATATACCTTAGGTTTTTGAATCGTGAGGCTCGGGTCGAGATTCTATTATCTACAACCTAGATTTGGACTTTCTTGGATTGATTTCAAATTGTTCGTGGGTTCCCAAGATAAATTCTTGGTCGTGTTCGCATCATTTGGTATCATAGCTTGGGCTCCAGATTTAGGTTCTATCTTTTTTTGTTTTTTAGTCTTTTTTCTTCGTGTTCTTATGTCCAGTAATAATTTTGAGTCTTAGATCCAGAAAATTCCAAAAAAAAGAGTAAAAATTTTTTTTTGGGCTAATCTAGCATCCAAATCAACATTCGCTTGTTCCGTTGATCTCGTATTCAATTTTTGAGTTTATAAAAAAAAATATTGTTCATCTGTACGGTACTGTTCATCCTTACAGTCCAAAAAAACTTTTTTTATTTCTTGGAAATTGTTCAATATCATAATATCCATTCCAATTCCAAAAATCTATTTCCTCCATTCCAATCCCAAATTCAAGAACCACTTTCTTAGATTAAATTACTTACTCATCCAATTTTCTTATCTTCTTGAGTCTTCGGGATTACGCTTACACGAGAGAATGAATTATGATTGGGGAAATATTTTTTAAACTCGGTGTTATGTGGGTAACAAGGTATGTAGTCTTGCAATTGATAAGGAGCACATGTCCAATTTGGCTAGTATCACAATGGTGGAGAAATCGGGGTTACCTTTACGACAACACCTTAGGCCTTATAAGATGACTTAGTTGAAGGAGTGTGGGAAGGTAGATGTGACAAAACAGGTTCTAGTCAAATTCACCATTGGGAGATATATTGATGAGTTTGGTGTGGTGTGGTGCCATTGAAATCCTTTCATATCTTGTTTGGGAGACCTTGACGACATGGACGGAAGGCCGTATATGATATGGGGATGAACTGGTATAGGTTTCTTCAGGACGGGAAGAAAATCACTCTAGTTAGCTTGACACCACAATAGGCGTATGAAGATCAACTCAAAGTGAGAAGTGAGCGAGAGAAGGGATTGATAGAAAATGAGAGTAAAAGCGGAAATGATGAAGTGGTGAGCTCAAGAGAAAATAGTGAGGTAGTTGATTTTGAGGAAAAAAGGGAAATTCCACAATAGAGTGAAGGAGAAATTGAGTATGAAATTTCAAAAGGGGAGGTAGAGCTGCAAAAATAAATTGAAGAAGAGTCTTCAAAGATGAATGAGAAGATGTAAGTAAACCAAATTGAGGAGGAGTGTGAAAATGAGGAGGCTTTGGTGATCCCTAGTTTGGCTATTTCTATTTTGCAGGTTACCGGAGATCTAATTCCAGTATATTACCCTATTAGAATACCACCCAACCCAGAAATTGAGCTTGAGTTGCATTTCTTTTATTTGCCAAAAATTGACTTTGTGATTCCCGAGGAGACAACGGAGTTTCAAAGGCATTGGAAGGAGTTCATATGCAAGGGATTGAGCTACAAAGATGATCAGAGGAGAAACATAAGTCCACTAGCAGTGCCATTGTTACAATCACATAGGCGGGATAAGGCATGGAGAAAGTACGGTTACTTGCCCATGGATATTATTTTTGGAGCATTACAAATTTGCAAGAGGAAGACATTAGAACAATCACACTTTGATCTATGTGATGGATATTGGGGTTTCATACTGCAACCACTATGGCTTATTGCGTTCATTCATACTTGCAAAGCTTGTGGAAGTCATGCATTGATCCTCTACTAGAAAGAAAAGAGTTTTCCATTTGATCCAGGTGGTGCAGTGATAAAACTTGTAGTAGGTTGGTTATCTCCTACGCAATCACAAGGCATGGATTCGAGGACGAATCCTCTTGAAGAGGGAGAGTATGATATGATTCGGGGTGCGTCACTTTTTTATCAAGAATTTGAAGCATGTTGGAGAGAGATTTGAGCAAAGTCTAAGACTTCAAAGACATGATAAGAGCTATACATTTACATGTTCGAGCAAAGGAGTCCATAATATTGAAGTTAACATGCCAATGAACAAGTTTGGTGAAGGGAGCAAGGTTGAAAGTCCAATGGATCATGCGGATCGAGGAAGAAGAAATGAGGCTGAAATTTATGCCTATGCGGCCGCATAGACATAATAGCCTTGTGGCCGGGAAGGCATATACCGAAAACTCAGAAATGATTTTTGGTTGTTCCATGTGGCCGCGACCAAATGTTCTTTGCAACCACAAGGAACAAAAATTGGGCGAAATTTTTATTTTTTCGCGAATTTCCTTATTTTGTTAGAATTTTATGTTTAGTCAATCTCCTACCTTATTTATGAGATTATGCACGTTTTTACCTTATTTTCTAGATTTAGTATAAATAGGATTTTCCTTTCATTGTAACGGAGCTTTTGACATAATGAAATATTGAGATTTTCTCTCTTCTTGTTCTTCATGAACAATCCCGAACTTATCAAATATGTTGAATATTTGTGGCGTTCAATCCTCGAATTTATCAAAGGATTAGGCACTCTTTGTGACGTTCACAAATCGAGGTTTTTGTTTCCGCATATCAACGGGTCTAATGTTTAATATACCTTAGGTTCTTGAATCATGAGGCTCGGGTCGAGATTCTATTGTCTACAACCTGGATTTGGACTTTCTTGGATTGATTTCAAATTGGTCGTGGGTTCCCAAGATATATTCTTGGCTGGGTTCGCATCATGGAGACTTCCTTTTTGTGACAATTTAGATTTTGTAGGAGGTGGTGGTAGTGGTAACATCAATGGTAGTAAATGGTAAATAAGTAACAATATGAAAAAAAAATACACATTGCATGTAATTTTCTAGTGTTAATGGGATGCAGTTGGTTGTGATGGTGGTGAGTTCGATTTAAAGAAATCTCATACAATGTAATAACAATAACACGTAGCATTATAAACTGTATTGTTACTCTTGCATCTACCGGGATAATATAATATAAAAATAATGTGTAACTGTGTTGATGAGGTGAAACTATTTTTTACATCTTAAAAAAAAAATATACACACTATAATAGTAATAACACATGTTTGAGCCACATTATTTTGAAAAAAATGTATTTTAAAATAGTGGATTGATGGAGAATGTATGGTTAAAAAAGAATGAAAAGTTATTGATGTGGTGAAAAATATTCTTTTATTGAAAAATGTGTGATTGAAAATGAGGAGAAAAATGAGAATGATAATTTTAATGTGTACCAAATAGGGGCATAGTGCAAGTCACAATTTTAAAGAATACTAGTGAATGCACGTGTAGTGGGTGATGCATCGTAACTAATAATGTTGGAATTTGGTTATTTGGTAGTTCAATGAACAATGAAACCTGTTTGAAAAAAAAGATGATTACATTGGATTATATAAAATGTGTCCACATGTATTTACATTGGTGCTAGTAATATGAAACAAAAATGAGAGATCTTACATGTCATACTTGGATGCATGAGTTTTAACATGTTAATAAATACAATGAACAAAATCTAGTATGTCAAATAGAGTTAATGGGGTTCAGGTGGTGGACTGTGGCTATAAGCGTGCAAAAGAGATTCAAAATACATATTTTCAACTCTTGAACTACTACTCTCGTTTTTGCTTTTTGTTTGCATGTTTGTCAACTTCCTGTATAAATGGTCTTTGAATTGTTGAGCTGCTGGTTGGTATAGTGTTTGTATCTTGAAGTTGAGATCACTGTGAAGTGTTTTGTTGTATCATGTTGGTAGCTAGATGGTCTTGATGTTGAAGTTGCGAGTCAAGGAAGAAGAAAGCTTCATATGGTGCCTTGTTGGTCGTTGCTTCTATATTTACAATTTTTATCAATGTTGTTAAAACCGGCCCAACATGGCTTGTTCGACCGGATAAATCGAGAACCGGGCTCAAAACTGGGTCGATTATGCATTTAGAACCTGAAAATTAAAACCCGCCTAAAAAATCGGTGACCTACACGATTTTTATAAAACCGTTGACCCGTACCTGGTTTATACGGTTTGGGCGGTTCAAAGCTTTAAAACATTTGAATCCCTTTAGACTTTCAAAATTTTCTATTTCTTCTCGTTCTTCTATGTTGTCTCCTCTCATTTTTTTATGCCATCTCCTTATTCTTCTATGCTAAGTCGTCGACTGTCCTGAAGACCATCTTCTTTTGAAGACTCTTGACTATTGAGTTTTCATTTTTCAATCCTTTCAGTAAGGTTAAATTTCTCGTTAGATAATGATTTTTGTTTTGGATGGGAAATTGTTGGTTTATTTAGTTACTGAAACTTT
The DNA here is from genome assembly GCA_019097785.1 of Fraxinus excelsior. Taxonomy (NCBI): domain Eukaryota; kingdom Viridiplantae; phylum Streptophyta; class Magnoliopsida; order Lamiales; family Oleaceae; genus Fraxinus; species Fraxinus excelsior. The sequence continues at coordinate 16,239,652 of CM032643.1, forward strand.
ATTTACAGATTTTTATATGCTTTTGCGATTTAGTTGTGTGTGATTTACTAATTTATGATGCTTCATATTTTGTTTCTTTGAATCAAATGGGTTCCTTTCTGTTTCCCTTTTACTTTGCTAACAAGGGATCAATGAAAACATTAAAATACTTGATAATTCTTATGTGTAATCGTAAAAAAAATAATTTTGTATAGTTTATAACTTTATACATGTGTATCTTCAGACTGCAGATTTGAACATTTAATGACATACGTATGTATCTATAATTCTTTATATAGGAATCCAAATGGGTTCATTTTTGCTTTTTACTGTTGAATAACACTTATATCATTTCATTGCTTTTATGTAGGATTGATAACAATATTCAATCTCTAGGAAGTCAATCTATAAGTTCCACATCTTCTAGTTGTGCAAAGAGCGATCTTGCATGGGAATCTTTATTGCAACAATAGCTTTAAAGGTAGGGGAATTAATAGAATGAAGTATCATCTTTCTAGAATTAAAGGTCAAATATCTCAATGTAAGAAAGTTCCTTTTGATGTTCGGATTAAATTTCAAGTGGAGATGATCAAGGATTCATGCGTATAGATGAGAATGATGAAGATGAAATTTAACTATTCGATCTTTTGATATTTAGTGCACTTTTTGAATTCATTTATAACATGACATTTTTCTATTGGAGAACAACCTGATGTGAAACTTTTAAATTTTAACCATTTAAGTTTTCAAGCTAACATAGTTAATTACTTAAAATTATAAACTTATTTTACATTACGTAATTGGATTGAGCGAGATGTTGATTTGTTGATTGTATTTAATTATTTATATTAATTGCATGGATGAGTTCCAATTATAGTTTTTGACTTTTTGTGATTTCAAAAAACTTGTTTTCATTTGATGATTTTTTTGTAAAATTACTTAAAAAAAAAACAGGTGGATCCATGTTCGATCTTTTGACCCTTGACCTTTACTATTTTACTGGTCGATGCCCGGGTCGATTTTTAAAATATTGGTTTTATGTATAAGATGTTTTCATGTGTAGTTGTTGTTTAAATTGTAGAGTTGTTCTCCATATGTTCCTTTTGGAATGTTTATTAAAAGTAGTTAATAGTACATTTAAAGGGGAAAATAAAAAGAAGGTATGTAGACAAATTTAATTTTAAGATATGTACCTGAGCTTCACCGACTCCGGGTGGATGCGTATTTTTATATCGCAAGTGTACGATATCGAACAAGTAATATAGTGGACCTAAGAGTCCGGATTATCGTTCCCACGAAGACTATACTTTAGTATTGGATATATTTCTCCTACTACTATTTGATAAAATTAAACAAACTCTAAATTCAGATTATGATGAATGTGGATGTTTTTGAAAAACTAAATTCCTAGAAAGAATGACAATTGATGAAAGAATATTGGAGACAAACAAATCAAAGATTCAAATATGCGAGAAGTATTAGGGCAGAACAATTTCACCTAATGATCACCTTAGTTATAACAATTCAAGATTCTAGCCTAATGTAATGTTCGGTCGAATTCTCCTACGGTATTCAATTTACCCCTCTCGAGTTCTCATTGAGCCTATTTAATTAAATCAATTCCATATCTCTATACAAATTCTCCTTAGTTAAACGAATTAAGGCACTAGGAATTCATATAACGACCGCAGCACTTAGTATAGGTATCTCTACACGTTATACCTCGTTACCGGATTTTATTACACGTTCTAAGTTTCGAACTCACCTCTCGACTCGTAAGAAACTCAATAAATCATCAAATTATTGGCCAGATAATTTAAAGCATTGCACTCATAATAAAATCAACACATGGAAGAATAAAGCTCAAGAATTCATGAATTTAATAACTAAGGGTTTCAAAAGATTACATTGTTCGCCCTAATAAATAAATTAGCTACTCATAATCAAAGCAATGAAATAAATGACAAAAGTTGAATACATCACCGGATTTAAATGATACAAAAGTTGGAAAAGAATTATTTCTTGCACCAAGATCTTCTTCCGCTTCCAATTCTTGATTTTGATTCGAATCCTTGATGTAAATCTTCTCGCAAATCCACGTTTATCTTGTGTTGTTTCTCTCTATTTTGCAAGGTGTGGAACCCCCATTTCGTGCCTCTCTTAGCCTCTTATACTTCTCATACATCCTTGGCCAATTTGGAGTCCTTTTTGTGGGCTTTTTCGTAGCCCAAAAAAACCTAATTTTCTTCGCGGCGCGGCGCTTGAGCGCTAGGTTGCAGCGCTTGAGCGCCGCGAAAAGGACCAGAGTAGCGCTTGAGCGCTACCCCCAGCGCTTGAGCGCTACCTTTGTAGCGCTTGAGCGCTACACCCAGCGCTTGAGCGCTACACTGCTGTTGAATTTCGTCCAATTTTGTTTTTTCGGCGCTTGGGCGCTATTTCCGGGCGCTTGAGCGCCAAATTTCTGCTTCCTTCTTTATTTATTTTGCTTCAAAAACTCTTTTTCATCCTTTCATTATTCCTTCAACCAAAACACTAGCAAACACATTAAATTCGTTCGATAATCAACATATTAATCAAGCAAATGAGGCTCCAATGGTACAAACTTCATGTGCCAAACACACTCATCATGGACAAATATAACAAATCTAAACACAAAATCCACCAAATAATAATAATAACTCATTGAATTCCTTTAATATCCATTTTGACGCCATAAATTTACCCTTTTAACCGTAAAAACTAAAAAAATGAAATTGATAGAAATTGGTGTGAGTATGAAGGTTAATAGTGGGTAGAAAAGAAAAATTAACGATTATAATTTTATGTTTAATAAGTTAATATAAAAACTGAAGAAAAATGAAATTGAGAGAAATTAGTGTGAGTATAGGGGTTGAGGGTGGGTAGAAAAGAAAAATTAACGATTATGATTTTACGTTTAATAATTTAAGATAATTTGTATATTTAAACTTAATCGACAATATATTTATTATTATCACATTTTAAGTTCTTTTTTAAAAAAATTAAATTGATTCAAATGAATATTTATATCGTGAAATATCGAATCAAACGTTATAGGAAAAATAAAGTTTGAAAAAAGGATATTGGAATGTGGTTGAGATTGAAAAGAAACATAAATAATGGCGACTTTATGTTTCACAACTAATGTAAAATTATTTTTGTTATTTAAAATTTATCGACCATATATTTATCATGATCACACTTCAAGATTTTCAATAAATTTTAAATCGCTTAAAATGTATATTTGTAATTTAAAATATTAAATCAAACGTACAAAAAATCGGCTTAATTTAAGATAAAAACTGGAAAAAAAAATGAAATTGAGAGAAATTAGTGTGAGTATGGGGGTTGAGGGTGGGTAGAAAAGAAAAAATTAACAATTATGATTTTACATTTAATAATTTAAGATAATTTTTATATTTAAACTTAATCGAAAATATATTTATTATTATCACATTGTAAGTTTTTTTTTTATAAAAATTTAAATCGATCCAAATGGATATTTATATCGTGAAATATCGAAAAAAATAATGTTTGAAAAAAGGACATTGGAATATGGTTGAGATTGAAAAGAAACATAAATAATCACGACTTTACGTTTCACAATTAATGTAAAATTATTTTTGATATTTAAAATTTATCGACCATATATTTATCATCGCCGTACTTCAATATTTCCAACGAATTTTAAATTGCTTAAAATGTATATTTGTAACCTAAAATACTGAATCAAACGTATAAAAAAAAGGGGTTAGATGGCTTAGTCGAGCTGATCCGAGCCAAAAACCCATTTGGCTCGGCTCGCAAAATAAATAAATAAATAAAAATCGGCTTAGACAGCTTAGCCGAGCCGAGCCAAAAAGCCAATCGGCTCGACTGGCAACTTATGAACAGTAACTGCAATCTGACTCTTTTATATTTAGTTAGATAAATAGTCTTTACTCTACATTTATACACACTTAAGCCAATTTTTATTTACGTATTTCGAATTTCTTTCTTTACGTAAGGAGTTCATTGATGTGTTCACATGATAGAAATTCAAGAAGGCAGCTTGTCAAAAAATATCCTAAATCTTGTGAACTAATAGAAATTCAGTCTACTCCCTCGAAATTGGAAAACGAGGGTCAAGCAATGATCGACGAGTTGGTGGAAATAAATATTGGCACAAGGAATAACCATGGCCCATGTTCATTAATCATTAGTGTTAACCTATCTGATCGACATGAATATTCTCTAACAATTTATAAACACTTATTCAATATACTTCAAATTACAATCATTGCAACTTATTAAGCCCATGTTTGATGTGAATTAAAATCTTGATAAAATATTTAGCCAAAGTTAACAATTAATTTTAACCACACATTTCATGTGACTCACAACTTTTGAATCACACATCTCATCAACTATTATCAAAACTTATTAAAAATCCGATTTTTATCTATGTAGGAAACATCCATCTATTTCTTGAAATTATACTCTCAAGTGTTTCATAACTGTGTAATAATCTCTTGTTTGGGCTTCATTAAAAATAGATTGGAGAAGTTTTGAGTTTACATGTAATATTATTTCATTAAAGAATGTATGATTAAAAATAAGAAAGAGCAAAATTCCTTTTTTAAAAAAAAAAAAAAATGAACCCCAAGCATGGGCTAAATACGGTAAGGACAAGTCCAAGATATAAACCATAAGGTGCAAAGGCCTAATAATTTACCATATCAAAGTCCCACACACTCCACCTTAATAATTTCACGACGCTTTCTTACTTTCTTTAATAATGCAGATCTCTTTTTTATCATCATCGTCATCATTGTTGTTGTCCCCGAAAAATGTGACACTGACGTGCACAACAAATGACGGGCCCACTCACGCCAATTCAAGCAAATTTCAGGGTGTTTTGGCCGGAGTATCGGAAGGAAGTAAGGAAAATATAAATGCGGGAGATGCTTCAGACGTGAGACACAAGTGTTCGAGCACCGGATGGTGAAACAAAGGTGAATGCACTAACAACAATCACCAATCAAATGCCTATGATTATCAGCTAAAGATCATACTAATGAATACAGAACAAGCAAGATGATATATGGAGAATTTTTCCTCTTAAATGTGCGTGTTAGAAAAATTGCCCACAAGACTGTTTTGTATTTCTCTTTAGATTTCCCAAGATCCTAAAAGTCCTCATTTTCTCAAAGACTTCCCATTTATAGTGTTTTAACCGACTGGTGTCTTTTGGATCAGAATCACTTGGCCTAATCTCATTGACTAAGGCTTCACACCACTGTTTGTGATACAATAAATACACGACAACGGGTCGTCGCCATATACATTAAGTTGACACACCTAACATTCTTTATTACAATGTTATATCAATCATCTATAAGGATTGTCTGCAAATCTTGTAAGAGATAGTTTCGGACGAACTAAGGCATCGGTTGGAGAAAGCTTTGTATAGGTCTTCTGTCTAAAGAGCTTCGTCTTCTTTCTATAACTTTCTTTAGGTAGTACTTTGGCACAATAACTTCAGCCATTCATTTGATCTCTTTACTTTCGACCAGTTGACTCTTTGTTGATTTTTCTTTCCACGTGGTTTACTACGTGGCATTTTGACTTGAGCTTCGATGGCGAGGCGTAACAATAGTCCCCTAAGTCTAGGCATGATTATTTATGTAATACATGGACTTGTATGTATAAAAATTTTGTTAGGGGATGATTTTTACCAAACCACAAATTGTTATACCTTGCCACCGAGGCTCAAGTAAAAATGCTACGTAGCAAACCATGTGAAAAGAAAAGTCAACAAAGAGTCAGCTGGTGAAAAGTAAAGAGATCAAAGGAATGACTGAAGCTATTATGCCGAAGTACTGTGTAAATGGCCGAAGCACATAAATTCGAAGTGCTTCATAATAAGCCTATGTACTACCTAAAGAATGTCAGAGAAAGAAGACGAAGCTCTTCACACAGAAGACCAATACAAAGCTTCATCCAACCAAGGCCTTAGTTCATCTGAAGCTATCTCTTACAAGATTTACAGACAATCTTTAGGAATGATTGATGTAATGTTTGTTATAAAGAATATCAGGTGTGTCAGCTTAATGTATAGGGCGGCTGACCCGGTGATAATGTATTTATTATATCACAGACAGTGATGTGAAACCTTATTTAAGGAGATGAAGTCACGAGGTTCTGATCCAATAAACACCGCGTCAACTAAATATGAAGTCTTTGTAAAGAAGATGAGGACTTTTAGGATCTTGGAAAATCTAAAAAGAAATACAAATGGCCTTGTGAGCAGTTTTTCTAACACACATATTTAAGAAGGAAAATTCTCTGTATATCATCTTGCTTGCTCTGTATTCATTAGCTTGATCTTTAACTAATAATCATAGGCATTTGATTGGTGATTGTTGTTAGCACAATCACCTTTGTTTCACTCGCTGGCGTTCGAACACTTGTGTCTCATGTCGTGAAGCATTTCCCACATTCACGTTTTCCTTACTTCCTTTGGTAATCCAGTCAAAGCACGTTGAAATTTGCTCAAGTTGGTGGTGTGAGTGGGCCCATCATCTGTTGTCCACGTTAGTGCCACATTTTTCGAGGTCAACAATCATCATCATCATCATCAAACACAACACTTCAAAATTTGATTAAGGAGTTTGATTAGTTCCCATGAAAAGAAGAATATCCATGTCAAAAAGTTTTATAGATCCCAGCTGAAGATTCTTATGTTGGATGTTTGTACATTTGTTATCTTCCATAATATATGACAGGGGCTTCGTCCCGCCCTACTTTGCCTTAATCGAGGTATGTGGACGAGGTAAGGTAACAAAAATACTCGATGGAACGGGAGATAGGAAATATCGACCCAAGCTGAACCAACCCACTTGACTTGTTGCCATATGTGCCCAACTTTAAAATTTTAGTGAATTTTACTAAAAAAAGAAAGGGATATTAGAATTGAACTCAATCTCTATTAAAACCTTGAACATAAGTGATAATTATTTCATAAAAAAACTTATTGGTCTTAATATAGAGAGATTACATTGTGTTGTAAATGGTAAATTTATTAGTGAACGGCAATTGTACCATACAACCTAGAAATTATTATCATTATTGTTACCCCCCAAAAATAAAAGCTTCACATCAGCACTCCACGTAGATCGCCACGGAAGCAATATATCCATGTAAGCAACCACGAATTCCCAATATCCACAATGGTGAAGGGCCATCTAGGAATACAACATGGAGGACTAATAAAGCCAAAGTTCAACAATAAATGCGGCTGTCCGAAGCTCCTTCAAGTGCCGAAGTACTAACTTATCAGATGCATTTCCAGTGCCAAATATTAAGGAGCTATATAGGGTCCTCCCAAGTCGGACGCAGAGGCCCCTTGTGTCCGGAACGCCGAAGTCCCGAGGCTCATGTGTAGAGGTCCCTCCACTCTACTTGAAGCTCAAGCCAATGCAGCCTCATAACAAGATTCGGGGATCTGTTGGGATTGATTGGTGTGACGTCTGTAATAAAGTGTCTGTGGTTTTTGTATTCGCACGTCAATGTGTCAGCCTTCACGAGGGTGGCTGACCATTTGTCAAACATTAAATGTAATGAGTAGACGGTGATGAGAAGCCTCGGTTTAGGAAATGCTGACACGTAGACTTAATCCAATGACCACCATGTCGTCCAGATTAGTATAAATAGCTTCACTTTTCATAGACCAGATAGGTTGGGATCTGTAACTATGAGAAATCAATACGAAATATACACTCCTTGTGACACTTTTATGAGTTTAGAGATACTTAGTCCTTTACATGTGAATCGACAAGCATAATTGAAAAGGCCTCTAAATTCCAAGATAAACGGGTTGTTATCTCCCCTTATATCTATCCTTCCACATAAACCATCAGAAGAAAGAGATTGAATATGGAAAATCTACTGGATATTCGTTGATAGTACGAATATCGCTGTAAACAAACTGTTGTGGTCCGAACATTTTTGTCTCTTGCCGGAAAGTGCCTTCCACGTCCAGTCTAGTCAAACTATCGATTCAGTTTCGGTATAAACGCACTGGATCAGTACTTAATGTGGCAAGAGTGGGCCCGATATCTGTTGAGTTCATTTTTTGAGGTCAATAGATTGGTGCCGTCTGTGGGAAGTTCCCTACATTTAACCACCAAAAACACGTGAAAGAAAGATCAGATTAAGTCTAAAGAAATTTAGCGGAAGAAAGGTCTTGTCCTTGAAAAAGGAATGATTAGAAAATTGATACTCTTAAGGAAAGGGACAAAAACAATTTGTTAAGCAAAGAAAAAAAATGAGTTCCACTGATGAAACTACCCCTAGAAGGACGAGAGAATACCCTGAAGAAGGGGAACCTTCCCATGCTGCACCGACACCTCGCACGAGACCTCCTACACGCAGAATGGGAGGTTCAAGAGGGGAAGGCAGGATCGCAGCCAAACTTACTAGGGAAATGGCAACCATGGCTGCCAACATGAGAAATATCACACAGCAGAACATAGCCATGCAAGAGATGCTGATGAACATGCAAGGGTAAGGTTATCATGCTCCTCAGCACACCGCCCTCGAAGACGTGTTCACCGAAGCTCCGGTATTTTACCAAGGGGAAAACGAGGTCCAAAGTGAAGAAGCCAGACATCATTATGGCGGAATAGAAGCTTCTTGGGAGAGAGAGGTTGATGATTACCAACTATGCTGTAGGAATACCACCTGAAGTTCCATTCAACTTTCATCTGAATCATGGATCGGAGGGGAGGCCCCAAAGGTCTGCAAGTGTCTTTGATAGAATAGGACCACAGGCGCCTAGAAATAGGTAAGCCAATCCTCTATCAATGCCTAAGCATAGGCAACAGGAACCTCATCCAAACAATGGCCGACCCATGCACCATGAAGAGCCTCCAGTCCGACTCCCTAGAAATAGGCACGAAAGGCAAGACCAGGCTAGGAAAGAAGCAGAAACCTCCCAAAGGGAAGATGAGGACTCAGAAGGTCCACAAAGATTCTGCGATCGAGATGATGATGATGAGCATTCCTCCTTTTCTGAAGTTATAAGGAGTGCTCCCATGCTAAACAATTTCACCCTCCCTAAAATCCCAAAATATGATAGAAGAGGTGACCCCGCGAAACATATGAACAATTACAAAACACACATGAATCTGAAAGGGGCCACACCCGTCATGAAGTGTAGAGCTTTCCATCTGACCTTAAATGGAAGAGCAGAAATTTGGTACACCAGACTACTAGAGGGGAGGATCCGAAGTTGGCCTGAATTCAAAAAGGCTTTCTTGAAACACTTCGCGACCTGCAAAGAAGGGGAAAGACCCATCCAAAGATTGCAGGATATGAGGCAGCAACAAGGTGAATCCTTAAAAAAATTTATTTCACGCTTTACTGATGAGATGATGTACTGCGTACAAGTCACGGATAGAGAAGCCTTGACTTTCCTCAGAGGAGGATTGGATATGAACTCTCTCTTCTGGAGAGATGTAAAGAACAAGGATCCTGCTACCTATGACACTTTGCTAGAAATGATAAGGTGTGAGATCCTTAATGATGAATTAAAAGATCATAGGAACAGGGCTAGCCAAGGTCTACCACCTCCACAAATGTAAAGGGGAAAAGGCCCTACTTCCCATCTGATGAACAGTTAAGCTCCGATGAACCATGGACAAGAACTTGCTGCAGCGACACTTAGTGCGGTGCCGACCCTAGCCTATGAGGAAGTCAATCCCGGTGCTATGACACATCAATGCCCAGTTAACCCAAGGCGCCAATCTCTGAATGGAAGAGCAGTCCCTCCAATCACTTTTACACAGGAGGATATAGTGGGAGTACATTATCCACACTGTGACGCCTTAGTAATAAGGGCCGTCGTGGGCCGCAATGGCCTGAAAAGGATGTTAGTGGATAATGGAAGTTCGGTCAACATCTTATTTGGCACAACCTTTGACAAGATGAAAATAGACCATCAACTAACCCCAATGAGTTCACCATTGTATGGCTTCACGGGAGATAGCATCATCCCAAGAGGCAAAATCACTCTAGCCATAGATAGGGGTGGAACCTCTGATTATTCACCATTTCATGGAGTTCCTCGTAGTCGATTACCGCTCTGCTTATCATGGGATACTTGGAAGGCCCACCTTAAAGGAGCTATGGATGTTACCTCAATTCACCACTTATACGTGAAATTCCCAATTGAAAATGGCATTACTACTGTTCGATGTGACCAAAGAGGAGCTCAAGAATGCTACTCCAATTCCTTGAGGAAAGCTGAGCCCAGAACACACGTTATCTTTGTTGACGTCGAAATGGACGATCTCCCTGGACAAGGGATTATCCCTGAACAAGGGGAAGATGTTCTCATGACCGAAGTCACTGAAGAAGGAAATATCCTAGACACAATACAAACCCCTGAGCAAGGGACAACAGTGGAAAAAACAGTCAGCTTGGAAGAACTGGATCCTCACATTATTGACCGCGAACCTTTGGCTGCCCCAATGAAGGGGTTGGAGACCTTCCCAACTGACCCTATGGATCTAATCAAGCGCCTACAGTAGGAAGCAGTATCCCCCCGGAAATGAAAGAGAAGCTGAAAAGTTTCTTACTTAATAATTTAGATGTGTTCGCCTGGAAACACAGCGATATGATAGGCATCGATCCCAATGTCAGATGTCATCATCTAAACATTGACGAAAAAACTACACCTCACAGGCAGAAAAGATGGGCCCTCAACCCGGAAAGGTACGAGGCTCTTAGGGACGAAGTAAAGAAGTTGATTGATAGTGGTTTCATAAGAGAATCTATATATCTAAAATGGGTATCCAACCCAGTTCTGGTTAAGAAGCACAACGAAAAATGGCGGGTATGCATTGACTTCTCGAACCTAAACCAAGCATGTCCAAAGGACAGCTTCCTACTCCCCAGGATAGACCAGTTGGTGGTTCAACCGTTGGACATGAACTCCTTAGCTTCATGGATGCCTACTCTGGGTACAACCAAATTCCAATGTTTTCACCAGACGAAGAACACACCTCCTTCATCACAGATAAAAGGACTCTATTGCTACAAAGCAATGCCCTTTGGGTTGAAAAATGTTGGGGCAACGTACCAAAGGCCGGTTAACAAAATGTTTGCCGACCTCATTGGCAAAACGATGGAAGTCTATGTAGACGGCATGTTGGTAAAAAGTTTGGAAGTAGCGGATCACATTGCACACCTTAGCAAAATGTTCCACATTCTGCGAAGGTACCGGATGAAACTCAATCCCTTGAAATGCGCATTTGGGGTGTCATCAGGCAAGTTCCCTAGATACATTGTTAACCAAAGAGGTATCGAACTGAATCCTAAAAGGTTAGAGCTTTGATTGAAATGAGGTCACCTCAGAAGCCAAGAGAGGTTCAAAGCCTCACTGGACGAGTTGCTGCCCTAAATTGTTTAATCTCAAAAGCAACGGACAAGTGTCTACCCTTCTTTAAAATTCTCAAAGGAGGGAACAAGTTCCAATGGACAGAAGAATGCAAGTTGGCTCTGCAAGGACTGATGAAGCACCTGGGTCAGGCACATCTCCTTTCCAAACCAAATGACCACGAGGTATTGCATCTATACTTAGTAGTAACCTCAGGAGCTCTGAGTTCAGTTTTGATGAGGAAGGAAAACATCCATCAACTGCCACTGTACTACGTCAGTAAGGTATTAGTTGCAGCAGAAACACAATATCCTGACATGGAAAAATTGGCCCTCGCTCTAGTAATGGCTTCAAGAAAGTTAGGGCCATATTTTCAAGCTCATAGGTCCTGACCAATTATCCTTTCAAGTAAGTGCTTCAAAAGCCTGATGCTTCCGGGAGACTGCTTAAGTGGGCCATCAAACTCAACGAATTCGACATCACTTATAAACCAAGGACAGCCATCAAAGGGCAAGCCATGGCTGACTTTGTGGCAGAATTCACCCCTATACCGGAGGTCGAAGAAGAAACAGAATCCTCTGAACCTCAAATCTGGAGACTCTCAGTTGATGGATCTTCTGGGGACATTGGATCAGGGGCAGGAGTTGTTTTGGTTAGTCCGGAAGGTCACAAGCTAACATGCACTGTAAGGTTCAGCTTCAAGGCCACAAACAATGCAGCATAGTATAAAACCCTTCTGGTCGGACTTCGATTGGCCATAGAATTGCAAGTTAAGAGGCTCATAATTAGCAGTGATTCCTAGTTGGTAGTTAGCCAGATTCATGGTACTTTTTCTGCAGGGGACAAAAAGATGGCAGCCTATTTGAAGTTAGTAATGAGCTTCATCCCTTCTTTCGAGAGGTTCCAGTTAATACAAATTCTGAGGTCTTACAACGCTCATGCTGATGCACTAGCCAAGTTGGCAAGCAGCAAGGATTCTGAACTCCTCACTGTCGGCCCAATAGAATACCTGTCTGGGACCTTAATCGAGGTCGGAGAACTAGCGATGTGGATGAAAGATATGCCTCTCTGGATGAAGCCTATCATATCCTATTTAAAGGACCAAACCCTGTCTTCTCAGAAAGAAGAAGCTAAAAAACTCAGAAGTAGAGCTGCCCACTTCATTTTTCAGGACGACATATTGTATAAACGTGGATTTTCATTACCCCTGTTGTGGCAATCATAAGGTAGGATGGTCGTTAGCACAAAAAGTGTTAAGGCAAGGATACTACTGGCCCACCTTGAAAAAGGATGCGCAACATTTTGTCCGAAAATGTGACAAGTGCCAGTGATTCGCTACCATCCAAAGGCAACCTTCGCAATAGCTGAATGTGGTTTCTAGTCCTTGGCCGTTTGTGAAATGAGGGATTGACTTAATTGGACCCCTACCCAAGGGAAGGGAAAGTGCTAGCTTCGCCATCGTAGATATAGATTATTTCACGAAATGGGTGGAAGTTGAGCCACTTGCAAAAATAACTTAGGCCAATACCTCTAAAGTTTCTCTAGAAGAACCTCATCTGCATGTTTGGTATCCCCCATTCAATCATTTCAGATAATGGCAGACAGTTTGATAACAAGAAAGTCAAAAAATGTGTGAAGAATTGGGCATCAAGAAGTATTTCTCTTCCTCACATCATCCTCAAGCAAATGAGCAAGTTGAAGCCGTGAACAAAACAATCAAGTATACCCTAAAAAGGAAACTTTATGCCTCAAAAAGAGCCTGGGTGGATGAGTTACCCCAAGGTTTGTGGCCCATTAGATCCACGAGCCGAACCGCAACCGGTGAAATACCATTTTCTATGGCATATGGATCCGAGGCTATGAGCCCTGTCGAAGTGGGTTTTCCATCTCATAGACGGATACACTTCAATGAAGTAAGTAACGATAAAATGAGGAGATGTGAGCTTGATTTACTTGAAGAAAGAAGAGATGATTCCCAAGCTAAATGGCTATGTATTAAAGGAAAATGACTAGGTACTTCAATGCCAGGGTGAAGAAGAGATCCTTTAGGATAGATGACTTGGTGCTACAGAGAGTTTCTTATCCTCCAAAGAATTAGGGTCAGGCACTTTGGGACACAACTGGGAAGGGCCCTATCGCATCGAGAAAGAGGTCCAGCCTAGGCCTTACTAGATTAAAGACATGGATGGTAAGGTCCAACCTCATCCGTGGAATGTTGAACACCTGCGAATGTACTACCAATGAATGTAAATCATAGCAAGAGGTTTTCCCAACCCTTGCAAATAAATAAATAAAAAAAATCTTTGATTCTCAGACGTGTTTAAAGAAAACTCACGAAGCGTAGGCACCTTAGAAGAGAGGACGACGTCCCCCAGAAAGGATCCCTTCGCTTAAGTTTCAAGGCTAACCTCACATGTCTTCCTTCGACGAACCTCAATGTCATGGAAGAAGCCTTTGGATGGATGGACCATCTACCATGCAAGGAAGCGTAGAAACCTCGGAAGAGAGGATGACATTCCCCAGAACGGATCCCATCGCTTGAATTCCGAGGTTAACCTCAATGTCATGGAAAAAGCCAGTTGCCCTATAATTCAACCAAAATGATTCAGCCTGAACATAAAATTATTCATATCGACTCAACCGAAATTCAAATTACCTAATCGCATTCAGCAAGTCAGTCAACTCAAGTCATTCGGTTACACCTCATTCAGCTAAGTTCAATTCAAGTCTATTCGTACTCAACACTTCACTGGGATCCAGCTACTTTGAAGCGATGAAGTAGAAATATAAATTTTTTATTCGTTAAAATGAAGAATATAATAGAAGGACCAAAGGCTTTACAGATGATAAAATTAATGTAAAATCTATCCTAGTCTTTGGAAGGGAAAGGTGCTTGATCCTCAGTAGTAGGGGCAGAAGCCACCTCCTCCGATTGAGCCTCTGCTGACACCACTTCCACAAAATCATCTTCTATGGGAGTCTGGGGCATCTTCTCTTCGATGAACTCTACCTTTAAACTCGAGGGGTCGATATCAGGGAATAACTCCTCTACCCTACTAATCACCTCATTATACGCATACCTCCTCTAGTATAAACTAAGGCGTTGATACTCTTCGGTATTATGAAAGTTGGCAATATAAGTCCTCACAGCAATATCGCCCGTCTCAACAATGTCCAGTTCATACATATGACACTCATTAGCTTACCACCCTACTTATTTCTCCATGAAATCCTGGGCACTCCTACTGGCGGTTATCTGGACGTTCGTCTTCTCTAGAGCATCGACAGTAAGCCTATGATGATTATTGGAGGCCTCCACCTTCTTTGTCATTGAAACAACTTCACATTGAGACTCGTGAACCTCCAGCTTCATGGCTTTGACTGTCGAAAAGGCGGAGGCTAACTTCGCTTCACCTTCAGCTTTCTTAGCCCTTAACTCGTCAGCTTCAGCTCTAACATTCCTTAGTTCAGCATCAGTAACAGTTAGTTGAGTATTTGCTTTCTCCAGAGCCTTGGCAGTAAGCCTCTGATGATTGTTGGAAGTATCCACCTTTTTGGTCAGCAACACCACTTCACATTGTGATTCATGGACATCCCGCTTTATGGCTTCAATTTCAGCAAGGGTGGAGGCTAGCTTGACTGCATCATCCGTTTTTCGAACTCTCAACTCATCAGCCTTCTCTCTAACCTTCTTTAATTCATCCTCGGTAACATTCAGTTTCTCATATGATGCCTTGTTCCTCTGCTGGATGTCGGCCAAAACTTCTTCACATTTCAGGGCCACCCTAAAAGCCTTGGCATTCTGGCTCACCAGGGTTGCAGTAAGGTCTATCGCATCGCAGGTAGCCACATAATCCTACTACCTATCAGTCCAAAACTTATTGAAAGCCTCGGTGGCACATCGGACCTCGACAGGCAATATCTCAATCACTGTTGAATAAATTTTACTATCACGACCCCCCAGAAAGTTTCCAAACTTTCCTGGAGTCCTCTCCATCATCTTTGGGGGAACCTCTGTTGCCGTTGATGTAGTATCCTCAGTATCATCACTGACCTCCCGACATCGCTCTTCAATTGCAGCATTAATGGACGCCTGCAGCGGTTTTGGCTGCTTGGGGGTTACCTTCTCCCTATAAGATACAGTTGTTTCGAAACTACCGGAACACCCCCAATAGGTGCCAATTTCCTTTTCTTTGAGAACTCTTAAGCTATCCCCTTGCCTCTGTCAGTTGTGATCCGATTTTCTTGGGGAACCTTCCTCTTTGTGTCCGTTTTGGGAGAATCCTTGACAAGGCGTTCGGGCCTTAGCCTAGCTCTTGAAGATCTCCTGGAGGTAGTATTAAGGATTGTGGCCATATCAAGTTTGGGATACTCCTTTTTAGGTGCCATTTATCCAAGTGTTATGTAAAGTTCCTTGAATTCAATCACAAACGAAGAAGGAAATGTTCGAAAACTGTTGTCGTAAAGCTTTCAGAAAGTGTTAAAATGACAAGATTCTGAATTTTATACGAGTAGGATGAATCATAGCCATTAGATCGAAGCCTTAATGATCAGAGGTGTCCAAATCTTCGTACAATCTGGGCCGTAGAATTCAAACGGTTTCTCTTGTCAACGACCCAGATTAGTGCGGGTGTCGCACGAGAAGGTATCAGCACACAAACGAATCCTGGGAGTCACGCGAGTAAATAATTAATCATCATTGTGCATTCAATTCAATACGGCAGTGTGTGTATTGGGAATTGGTTCAGTACAGCTGTCTCCTTGGGAACATGTGAAACCATCAAATCACGTGCATGTACCAGCCTATACTTCTCGAAAGACTTATAGCCTCGGAAGGTTCAGATATGTATTAGCCTCGGCAGCTTCAGAAATGAATCAGCCCCTCACCTACTGACGCTTATATTCCAAAGTCCGACCCGCACATGAATGTACGACTCCGACTTGGGGGCTATTGTTGCTATCGTAAATTACGTGGCACACACATGATAGGAATGGTCCCACATTACCGACATGACATTAACTTAGAGGGTCATCTAAAAGTTAGCATGGGCTTCAGCCTAAGGGACCCTAGGATTGGAGGTCTTTATTGTGAAGAGCATCGGGACAAGGGCCTCTTCCATTTACAAAGAGCTTCGGCTGAAGGGCCTCATCCACTTACATAGTACCTCGGCTTGGACCTCGGCCCATAACACATATGGCCCATTTATGTGGATGTTACATATCACGATGAAATGGTGCTTTCAAAAGCAACTTCAGTAGCTTGGGACAAAAACGACTTCCACACAGGCGAACATTCCCACCCGAAGGAAATTTGTAAATCCACAAGGATCTCAGCCTCGAGAAATTTGTAAATTTGCTGATTAAAAAGTGTGCGACCTTCAAAATCCAAACGCAATGAAGACAACAAAATGCTAAAGAGCAGAAGTTACTGACAAGCTGCTAATAACAGAATTACAAATGTTAAACATCCGCATAAAAATCATACGATGTCAGCAAGAGTGAAAAATATTAGATTTCATTAACAAAAATTGATTTACATAAAACTAGATCGAAGCCTGTACACTTCAAATATTTACATAAATTAGACCTAAGGGAGTGAGGACTGGGAAGGTTCAAAAGGCACTATGGCCCCAGCTTCGGCAGGGTTAGCCTCTTCAACAACCTCTGCTACAGCTTCCGCCTCCGCAGGGGTCCGAGGTTCCCCCTATTCCCCTTCGTCTTCCAAGAATTCAGCCTTCATGTCGGAAGTCTGAACCCCCTGGTTATGCACCTCCAGCCATTCAATCATCTCATTGTAGGCATATCTTCGCCAGTAGGGCACCGAACCGTAGGTAATGTTCAGTAAGATGGAAATTGGCCAAAAATTTCTGTTCAGCATCTTTACTGGCAAGCTCAGCATTGCTACGAACAGTTTCCATCTCTTCAGTGAGGCCAGTCACTTAGGAGGTCAGCTCCTCAATTTTCCATTTTAGTTCCGCGTTATCTTGGTTAGCCTTCTCAAGGGCTTCGACAGCAAGTTTTTAGTGGGCATCCGAAGTCTCCACATGCTTCGTCAGGGTAGCCACCTCACTATTTGACTCATGAACCTCCTTCTTCAAAGATTCATTTTCTGCCAAATCGAAAGCGAGTTTAGCATACCCTTCTGCCTCATTCTTCTTAGCTGCCTCAGCCTCGGCCTGGGCCTTCTTAGCTGCTTCCTCAGCCTAGGAAACTTTACCCACGAACTCCCTATTCTTTCTTTGGAGCATCTTGAAGACTACATCCGTCTCAATAGCCATGTCGAATGACCTCATCACCTGGGCAACCATGGTAGATACAACGTCCACAACGTCGCTGGTTTCAACGAAGTTTTACCACTTCTTGATCCAGAATGTGTGGAACGTTGTCGTGGTAGTTTAGATCTCAGGAGATAACAAAGCGAGGGCCTGAGATTTAAGCTCAGTGGACCATTTGGTCAAATCCCCTTTTTCTGAGCCGGTGGGACCACTCTAGTTTTTGTGTTTCTTGGCAGGCTACTGCCTCAGAGGTTCCACAACAACAGGGAGTTTCGGCCCTCCACTGGTAGTAGCAATAGAAACCGCTAATAATTTATCCTCAGTAGGAACCCTTAAACGAGGTGGGGGGATGTCGGAGGAATTACCCATCCCGGTGGTGGATATCCGAACCTTCTTCTTAAGCTCCTCATCGGCAGCCTTTTTTCCCTTATCTGCTGGAGGGGGCTCACCCTCATTTTCGAGTACTGCTTCCTTGCTGACCCTCTCAAGCTTCTTCTTTGTTTGCCTCCTCCCAGCAGATGTGCATTTCACCTCCTTCCTGCCAGAGGTCAAAGTGGTAGCCAGTATAGTTGCCATATCAAGAGTGGGGAGCTTTCTCTTGTCAAAATTTTCTGCTAAAGGTGGGAGTCAAAGTCAGGAATATGCGAGACGACGTACAAACATACGCTATGTTGGGGAACGATTAAGTTTTCGAAGTGTTGAACTGAAGATGGCAGACAGTATATGTTTGATAGGACCTCCCAGTGACTCCTATCAAGCTCGAAACGTTCAACAGTTCCTGAAAAGCGGAAAGTATTGAGTTAGTAGGAAGAATCATCCGAAAATTGCAGGCAGAGGTTATAAAATACCACTCACTGGGTTCGGAGTAGGAGGTTGGAACTTTGACAAAGGGGACAGTATCACCCTTACACTCATGCCACTTCTCTCGAACCCAGAACCAGGTCTCTTTCCACCCTTTGATGGATGAAGAAAGACCTGTCACCAAGGGAGCATGTCCCCCGCCCCCCCAAGGGGCACATGGAGTACCAACCCTTGGAATCCCCTTTTCCTAACGACCTAGGCTGGAAAACTGTCTGAAAAACTTAAAGGGACATATCCTCACCCAAGGAGGTTTGTTTCCAGAGAATGTAGGACCCTACTAATTGAGCCCAAGCGTTCGGAGAGAGTTGGGTAGGGACCAGTCCGTATAACCTAAGGACGGCTCGGAAAAGGATGGATCAAAAGGCGAAGCCCTGATTTTAGCAAAAACTCACTAATGGCAACGTATCCCTGCCTCGGATGGCAGGGTTGCTCATTTGGAGAAGGGGATAAAAGCTCAATGTTATAAGGAATCCTATATTTCTCCCTAAGATCAGCTAACTTGGTTGGATTAGCATTTGAAGGAATCTTTGTTGCCCCCAAGTTATGCCACTATCCCCATTGTCGACCCTTCCCAGGACGTAGTGGCACCCCTGCCGCCTCAGTAACCCTAACAGTGTCGACAGTAGAGGTAATTTCAATCCCCATTTCACTAGCTAACCTGTGTATTCCCGCGCTACCATCAGAAGAAGCCATTAATGAGAAACAACGAAGTCTCACAGCACTTACAAGATTTCTCAAAAAAGAGGGAGTAGAAAATGCAACAAAAGGGACTTGCTTCAACGAACTTCCCGAAAATTTTGGAAAGAACATGTAGAAGTGCACAAGAAACTCAAGTATACAGGGTTATCGAAGAAGACGAAGGCTTATAAGTATGAATTCATATGAAGGTAAAAGGAAAAGAATTATTCTCAAAGACAATTTCCTTTTATAAGCATAAAGAGTCAAATCTAGACATTAGATTGAGATCTAATCCATCTAGCCGTGCGTATAATGACTAAGATCCGAGCCACCCATTGCCCCAGACACTTCGAATTCAAGGGTTTGGATTAAGGCGTCAGATGTACGCACTCTATCGTATCTGAAATATAAAGGGGAAAGAGAAAAGAAAACCATGATTACGCATTAAAAATGAGGCGACGGTAGCGTGTATTGAGAATTGCACCATCATGATTGCCCTACCTTGGAAAGAGCAAATGACAACAAATCATCGAAGCACCATATTTAAGGATTCCTCGTGTTTTGCAAAGATGGTATAAAATAATTATGATGAATTCTTCAGAAATACCGATCCGAAGCTACTTTGTCAAGCTACTTCGGTTATAAACTTCGATTGCATCGCTTACCCCAAACATTGGGAGCAGAACCTCACGAACAAATGAACCAGACCTGCAGGCATTAGAAACATACAGGGGCTTTCAATGAGTGAGTCACCTCAGAAGGTTAGAACCTTTCGCTCTCAAAAGATCACCTAGCACCAGCAAGTCCATCCATTACATGAATAATCATGCATGAACTTGGGGGACTATTGTTATCTCTTGAAAATAAAAGCTCCACATCATCACTCCACGTAGATCGCCACGTAAGCAATATATCCACATAAGCAGCAACGAATTCCCAGTATCCACAATGGCGAAGGGCCATCTAGGAATACAACAGGGAGGACTAATAAAGCCAAAGTCAACGATAAATGCGGCTGTCCGAAGCTCCTCAAGTGCCGAAGTACTAACTTATCCGATGCCTCTCCAGTCCTAAATATTAAGGAGCTATACAGGGTCTTCCCAAGTCGGACGCAGAGGCCCTTTGTGTCCGGAACGCTAAAGTCCCGAAGCTCATGTGCAGAGGTCCCTCCACTCTAGTTAAAGCTCAAGCCAACACAGCCTCATAACAAGATTCGGGGATCTGTTGGGATTGATTGATGTGACGTCTGTAATAAAGTGTTTGTGGTTTTAGCATTCACATGTCAATGTGTCAGCCTATCAATATGGTAGCTGACCATTTGTCAAACATTAAATGTATTGAGTAGACGGTGATCTGAAGCCTCAGTTTAGGAAATGCTGACACATGGACTTAATCCAAACTAGTATAAATAGCTTCACTTTTTATAGAGCACGGAGGTTGGGATCTGTAAGAATTTGAAATGAGATGAGGATGATGATGAGCTGATTATACAGCTGAATCAACGTGAAGAAGAATTCTGATATGGTTGGAATTAGATTCTCTATTTCTTCTTATTTCAACTTCAATACAAGAGCTAATAAATAGAAGGAACAAAGGGGTAAAAGAGTAAGAACCTATCCTAACAAACTACTCAACAAAAAAAGAATATTGTGTACCTAACCATGTGCAATGCAACCTGAAACCGGGACAGCTGGATGATACGCTAGCCTTCCTATTGACATGCTACCCGGATAAGCAAGTTATTTGATAAGCAATCTACATTATACATTTTAACAGCCCCCCTCAAGGTGAAGAATAGATATTCTCTATTCCCATCTTGGACAAATGTGATCTCAGAGTAATGGAGGATAATGCCTTAGTGAAGATATCTGCGAGTTGTGACTGAGTGTTAACATAAGAGGTGCGGATGTGTCCAGCTTCAATCTGATCCCTGATTAGGTGACAATCCAGCTCGATGTGTTTGGTCCTTTCGTGAAATACTGGGTTGGAAGCAATGTGTAATGCCGCTTGATTGTCACAATGCAAAGTAACTGGTGTGGAGTGATCAATTCTGAGGTCTTTTAGGAGATACTTTAACCATGTGATCTCACAACAAGTGCTAGCCATGGACCTGTATTCTGCTTCAGCAGACGATCGAGTTACTACACTTTGTTTCTTGGATTTCCAAGAGATCAATGAATCTCCAAGAAAAACACAGTAACCAGTAACTGACCTTCGAGAATCTGGGCATGATGCCCAGTCAGAGTCACAAAAAGCTTGAACTTTTAGTGTGGATGAAGATGAAAACAAGAGGCTTTGTCCTGGTTTCATTTTGAGATATCTCATTACTTTGTGAACTGCCGCAATGTGTGTATAAGAAGGGGTCTCCATATACTGGCTAAGGTTTTGAATAGCATAACATATGTCTGGTCTAGTTAAAGATAGATACATTAGCTTTCCAATTAATTTCCTGTAAACTGTAGGATCAGGCATTGGCTTTCCCATGTCTTTTCCCAGTCTCAAATTCTGATCCATAGGTAGTTTAACTGGTTTTGCCCCAAGTAGTCCTGCATCAGCTAGCATGTCTAAAGTGTATTTGCGCTGTGAAATGACAATTCCCTTGTTTGATCTCGCAACTTCAATGCCAAGAAAATACCTCAGATCGCCTAATGCTTTGATTCTGAACTTGCTATTGAAGAACTCTTGAATTGTATTTATTTGGTTCAAATCAGACCCTGCTATTACTATATCGTCTACATAGACAAGCAGGGCTGTGAAGGAATGATCTGTTATCATTGTGAAAAGACTGTAATCAGCTTTTGATTGAGAAAACCCAAAGTCTATAAGTGCTGCAGAAAATGTGGAATACCACTGCCTTGAGGCTTGCTTCAGGCCGTATATACTTTTCAATACCCTGCAAACCTGGTTGGAAGTTCCTTTCGTATAGCCTGGGGGTCTTTGCATATATACCTCTTCATGTGAAACTCCATGTAGGAAGGCATTGCTTACATCAAACTGCATGAGATGCCAATTCTGGATTGCAGCGACAGCTAGTAAGCATCTAACAGTAACAAGTTTTGCAACGGGCGAAAAAGTTTCATTGTAATCTATTCCCTCCCTTTGTGTATATCCTTTGGCTACAAGCCTTGCCTTGTGCCTCTCAATGCTTCCATCCGAGTTATGTTTTAGTTTATATACCCATTTACAGCCAATTGCTACCTTTCCTGGTGGGAGATCAGTGAGATTCCAGGTTCTATTTAACTCAAGGGCTTCTATTTCTGAGTTCATTGCCTTGCACCAATTAGGATCATTCACATCTTGGTGATATGTGCTGGGTTCAAAGTGTGTACAGATGGAGGTTGAAAAAGCTCTAAACTGAGGTGATAACTTGTGATAAGAAATAGTATTAGAAAGGGAAAATGCCTTACCTACAGATGCTTCAGACCTTCTCTTGGAAGCAGATTGGGATGACTGAGTTGATGTGGCCTGATGACAGTGGAAATCTTGTAGGTATTGAGGAGCTTTCCTGACCCTTGTAGACTGAAAGAGTACTTCAAATGGTGATTTGCCTTGCAGCAGAGGTGTAGGGATTCTGTTTACCAAGTATGTTGCTGTGAGGATGAAATCATTCCAATAGAATAAAGGGAGACCTGACTGAAATTTTAAAGCTCTAGCAACATTCATTAAGTGTTGGTGCTTCCTTTCAACTACTCCGTTTTGTTGAGGAGTCTCAACACAAGTCCTTTGATGAATGATTCATTTTAAGTTGTAAAAATCAGTCAACTTGAATTCAGGTCCATTATCACTTCTTAAGGTTTTAACTGAGGTCTGAAACTGATTTTCTATCATTTGAATAAAAGTTTTAATGGAGTGATCAACATCAGATTTCCTTTTAAGCATATAAACCCAAGTGACACGTGAATAGTCATCAACAATTGAAAGGAAATATCTAGACCCATCATGAGATGTAGTGGGACAGGGACCCCATATGTCACAATGTATAATTTCAAACAGTTGCTTAGTCTTATGTGATCTTATAGGAAATGGATTTTTATGTTGCTTTGCCAATGAACAAATGAAACAAGGAACATTGTTGGCATTTTTGTAGTGGGAAATAACAGAAATATCAGAGATAAGCTTCATTCTAGAGTCTGATATGTGTCCTAAACGGTAGTACCATAAGTTTGGTTGAACGTCAGAATTGACAACAGAGGTTGCAGCAAAACATTGCCTAAGGTTAAGGGCTGATAGGCTAGTCATGAGTGCTGTAGATGGAACCTTGTGCAGTAGTAGTCGATAAAGGCCATGCCACACTTTACCCTTCCCAATCGTCTTCCAAGATAAAAGGTCCTGTACATAACAAGCATCAGACATAAATATTAGGCAACAAGGAATCTGTTCAGTCAATTTCTTGACAGATAATAAATTAAAATGGAAGTTAGGAACACATAGCACATCTTTGAGAAGTATAGAACTCGTTACTTGCACTACACCAGTATGCGTGACTGGAACAATCTCACCAGTGGGCAACTTAACTGAGAGTGAGGCCTTTGATTTAATGGAAGTAAAGAGACCGGTGTTACAGATCATATGGTCTGTTGCACCAGTGTCAATAATCCATGGGATGTTATTAAAATTTTGAGAGTGTGTGGGTGTAAAAGATAGATTGGCTGCTTTACCAGATGAATCAAGTTGAGGCTTAGCTTTTGAATGATCAATGGTTTGCACGTGATTAACCGAATGAGTGTTCTGTGAATTTTCTTTGGTTCGAAACAAGGCAAGAAATTCTTCATATTGTCCCTTGGTTAGAGAAACTGGTCTCTCACTTTCTTCTTCTATTACACTTGATTGATTTGCAAAACTTTCATCCCTCCTTTGGATCCTGTGCAGCTTGTGATTTGGAGGATAACCCCGCAATTTAAAGCATTTCTCCATAGCGTGTCCAATCATGTTGCAGTGAGTGCAAATAGGAGGCTCAATGTTTCCTACCTTGAAGCATTTATCTAAGCTGTGTCCAGGGATTTTGCAATGTGTGCAATATGGTTTATCCCTCTTACCAGTGAAGTTTGATTTTCCATAGGTTTTTCTAGTTGTCATTGCAATGGCTTCATTGTTCACAGCAGTTGAGGCAACCTGTCTCTGTCTTTCTTGCTGCTGGATGTAGGAAAAGACTTTGTTTACCAGTGGAATAGGATCAAGCATCATAACTTGAGCTCTTGTATTGTCATAAACTTCGTTTAGCCCCATTAAAAACTTAATTACACAGTCACGTTGGTGTCTGTCTACCAGTATTTTTAGCTGTCCACAGCTACATTCAGGAATAGGATCATAGATTGATAGTTCATCCCAAATGGTTTTTAACTTTCCATAATAGATACTTACAGAATCATTTTCTTGCTCCAGGTCTGCAAGAGCTTTCTTCAGTTCATATATCCTAGGTCCATTTTGTTGGGAAAATCGATCCTTGAGTTCAGTCCATATTTCATTTGCCTCATCCATGAAGGCAACACTGGATCTAAGAGATGGAGAAATCGCATTTTGAATCCAAGACACTACCATATCATTACATCTCTCCCACGGATCAAAGGAGGTGCTATTTGGTCTTGGCTTAGGTAGTGTTCCATTGATGAAGCCAAGCTTGTTTTTAGCTCGGAGTGCTCTCCGGAGTGCTCTTGACCAGGTAGGGTAATTTTCTGTAGTTAATGGATCTGTAACAAGAATGGCTCCTGGATTATCTGAGTTCTCTAATTTGTATTGGTCAGAAACATCAGAAGTTTGGACTGGAATTGGGGCTGCGTTTTCACTGGTAGCAGAATGCATTTCAGCAATGGTAGTCATTGCTCTGATACCATGTAAGAATTTGAAATGAGATGAGGATGATGATGAGCTGATGATACAGCTGAATCAACGTGAAGAAGAATTCTGATATGGTTGGAATTAGATTCTCTATTTCTTCTTATTTCAACTTCAATACAAGAGCTAATAAATAGAAGGAACAAAGGGGTAAAAGAGTAAGAACCTATCCTAACAAACTACTCAACAAAAAAGGAATATTGTGTACCTAACCATGTGCAATGCAACCTGAAACCGGGACAGCTGGATGATACGCTAGCCTTCCTATTGACATGCTACCCGGATAAGCAAGTTATTTGATAAGCAATCTACATTATACATTTTAACAGGATCTGTAACTATGAAAAAGCAATACGAAATATACACTCCTTGTGCTGCTTTTATGAGTTTAGAGATACTTAGTTCTTTACATGTGAATCGACAAACATAACTGCAAAGGCCTCTAAATTCCAAGACAAACGGGTTGTTATCTCCCCTTATATCTATCCTTCCACATAAACCATCAGAAGAAAGAGATTGACTATGGAAAATCGATTGAATATTCGTTGATAGTGCGAATATCGCTGTAAACAAACTGCCGTGATCCGAACATTTTTGTCTCTCGTCGGAAAGTGTTTCCCGCGTCCAATTCATTCAAACTACCGATTCAATTTCGGTATAAACGCGTCGGATCCGTACTTGATGTGGCAAGAGTGGATCCGATATATATTGAATTCATTTTTTGAGGTCAACAATTATATCCCTAATCTTTTCATATAAATATGGGGCTTTGGTTGTCAATACAACACACAAATTTATTGATTTCTCTAATTTTTTTCTTTCTTTTCATAACACATTATATTGTTATCGGTACGATAGTTTAAGTTTTCAAATTGTAGCAAAGGTAGTAATTGTTTTAAGCATAATCATCTACCACATGTACCAAATTTAATTTGACAACATGTGATTTTTTTTTTATTTTTTTTTTCAATATACAAATGCGGTCACGTTAACCATTCATGTTCTTCTATCAATGTGAAATTTTTGTATAAGCATTAAATACATGGTTTTCCATCTACAGCTGCCAATTTGTGTGCAATTTAATGCATGATTTTTCAATCTGCAACCACCAATTTGTGCAATTTAATGCATGATTTTTCAATCTGCAACCACCAATTTGTGTGCAATTTAATACATGATTTGTTCCATCTGTATCTTCACCCGCCTCATTAATTTGTACCTATTCATGAATTGAGCACATATATGTATTGGTTTCTGCAATTTTTTTTTTTTAATCATATGCCAATAATGACTCGTGCATCCATATTCGATTAACATGTATGCTTGGAGTTTTCTCTTAATTCAACACTTAATTATGTATCGTGTATATTTTAATTTTTTCCTACTTCTGCCTTAGTCCCATATATGAAGATTTTTTCCTAATGCATATTTGATATTAAATTTTATATATAAATTTATATGGTGTCGTACAATGATTAATATTTTTTAACTTGATTAAATATTTTTACATGTTTTTCTATAAATTTTAAATTGGTAAATTATTATATTGTAGCTTGTGAAGTAGCACAATATTATAATTAATATTCTATAAAAATATTAATCGTAGATCTATCTATTATAAATAGTTTGTTGTTGCTCTTGAAATAGTACAACATTATAATTAATATTTTTTAAAAATATTACTTGCACTTGAAGAACATAAATTATAATTTTCAATATTTTAGAAGAAGATTGACATATTACGCTTGAAGAATCAATAGTAAAATACAACTTGCTCTCAAAGTAGTATATATTTCTAAGAACATATTAGTTTAAATTAGAGTTTATCATTAAAGGAAAATACGTAACTTATGTCATGTTGATATTGATTACTTAATTATGTGATGTTTAATCATATTTTTCGAAACTAATTGTATTTTTCGTTTCTTTGTTATGTAGTTTCAAATGAAAAACATAAAAAAAAAAAAAAACTTGAGTTTACTGCAATTGATATATATGGCAAAAACTATTTGTCATGAGTATTCGATGCTCATATCCATCTTGTCTCAAAATTTCTGAAAAGACAATAAAAGAAGGAAACAAATACTCCTTGTGGGATCGTGCAAAAACACTCATCTTCTTACATCATCATCTTCAAAATGAATTGAAAATTGAATATTTCACCAATAAAGATCTACATGTTCTTTGAAGAAAATTAACTGAAAAACTTGATCATCAGATGATTATAGTCCACCTCAAAGCTCACTACGAGTGGATGCACATTCGTTTGCAATAATTCAAAACTGTTAGTGAGTACAACTCTGAATTGTTCAGAATATATTCAAAATTGACTCTCTGTGGAGAAAAAATCACTAATAAGGATATGTTGAAGAAAACTTTTTCCAACTTTCATGCCTCGAATGTGCTCCTGCTGGGAGTGTAAATTTGGTTTGCTGGCTCAGGCGACCTTTGGCTCGACTAAGGAAAAGTCCGAGTTAGCTTGGCTTGTGGCTCGAAAGAACCAAGCTCCATTTTGGAGCGTCGGCTTGAGCCCGAGTTAGCCCCATGACTCATCAAGCCACACGGGTTGGCGCGAGTCACGAGCTATTTTCGACCTGTAATAAGTCAAAGTTTTAAAAAAATGAATGAAAAGATAGCAATGTTGCTTTATGAAGGCAGTTAAGTAGCTATCTATTAAGGCAGATGATCGTTCGATTTCCCGCAAGTGAATGAGATCGTGAACAAGTAATAAATTGATGAATAGAGTGTCGAACCCACGAGGACTACGTATTTGATCGAGTTAAAATTAATTGCATTGCAACTTTAATCGAATATCAAATAGATTTTGTGATTTGTTCTATACTAATATCTAAATTATCAATCAAACTAAAGAAAATAAGTAAACGTATTTTTTTTAAAATCGTGAAATGCATTGCTAAGATATCGAATCCCCCTTATTATTCTATTTTTAATGTAACAATTAAATCGACAAATTTGAAATCATTCATATTGGTCAATATTCCTAATTTAATTGAAAGTCTATATCGATATCGATCAAATCTATTCCCCTCATGTAACCATTCTATCTCTCGATAAAAGATGCAAACAAGATAAATGCATTTTTCTTGTACTTGTTAATGCATTTACCTATGATATTAGTATAGAACAAATTACAAAATCACAAATCACATTTACCTATTGGTTCGGTGTGATCGAACCCGAGCCGAGTCCAACTCGAGCTTTTTCGAGCCGAGTCAGTCTGAGCCGCCCGAGCTTTTTTGTCATCGCTAATGAGAGTGGAATGCGTCGACTTAAAGATTTTCAGTAATCAATATTAGATGGAGTAGCTGTACTATTTTTCATTCATTTAGGTTTTGTCCCACTGGATTTTCTTAGCAAGATTTTAATGAGACAACATTTATCTTTAATATCCAAAATAATTGTACATTTTTTCATTCGTTTGATTTTTTTTTTTTTTTGTCCCATTGAATTTTATCAAATAAGATTTTAACGAGACATATTTTATAATCTAATTCAAGGAGAGTGTTGTAAATGGTAAATTTATTAGTAAATGACAATTGTACCCACACAACCATAAAAATTATTACCATTATATCTCCAATATTTCCCTATAAATATTTGACTTTGATTCTCAATAAAACGCACAAATTTATTGATTTTTCTAATTTCTTTCACTTTTCCCCCTCTTTCCATAACACGCTATTATTTTAAGCAAATATTTTGTATTAAATATTTGGGACTGTTTCTCCCACCAAGATTTTTATAAGTATATTTTGCACAAAATCTCAATCATTATGTTCAAAGGAATTTAATGGTTTTAATTTATTTCATTAAAACACTTTAAAATTCCAAAATGAAAAAATAGAAACGGTTCCCTAAAGAAATTACTAATTTGGAAACCATCTTAAAGTTTCCACTAATTGTCTCTTAAGCATAAGATATTATGATACGAGTTGAAATTTTTGAGAATATTTCGAATAAGTGTTTATAAATCCTCATCGAAATTGTCGATTCAACTAAAAAAAATATTAAATTAGACTTTATACCTGTCTAAATTACCCAATATATTACAAAAGAAAAAAAATAATAAAGAAGAATTAGTCAAATAAAACAAGTGGATTCTATGAAGTGACGAGATTTTTGGAGTAAGTACATATCTGCTTTCTTAGTTTGTACTAATTTTTTCCCAAAAAAAAAAACCGAAAAATAGTACTACAGGTCTATCTATGATTTCAAATATAAAGTAATATATTCGATAAGCTAAATTAATTTATTTTCTTATTTTGTAATTTTCCCTAAAATTAAAATTATACCAAAATTGACTCATTCGATAGTATGATAAAGTAAACCATAGAATACTAGACAATAATAAGGAATAAAGTTAGTAAACCATCCTTAAGCTTTCTACTAATGTGATTTCGAGTCATCAATGTACAAAAATGAGATTTTAAGTCTCCAACCTATTTAGATATGTTAATTTGTATTCGTACGAGAAGGAAATGTTCAATATGAACGCTTAAAAAACACGTTAATTTCACACGACTTAAGACCTGCAGGTCAAATCAAACTATTTATTGTCCAACTTTAAGTCGAGTAAAAGTCACATGCAATTTTAACGTCTACAATCTACGTGAACAATTTTCACAATAGACAATAGACAACTTTCATAGTTTCATTCAAAAAAAAATAATAATAAATAAATTATTTTTAAACTTACAAATAAATTTTTAAGGTTTGCCACACCGTATGATAAATTTCTTGTACTATGTAGGACTAGCTCTACTTAATGATCACAGCAGAGCCTTATCTCTCCACTGAAAGTCTTGAACCACACAAATCGCAATCCCAAACCTAACTCCGCCCCTCCACTTGCTCTCTTGAACCACCACACGGCTGAGATGAACGAAGGCGGCCACATGAACGGGATGGGCGGAGGCCACATGAATGGAATCGATGGCGGTATGGGTATGGCGCCACCGCCGGGCGTCTTCAACCCCGGCCACATGATGCACATGACCTTCTTTTGGGGAAAAAACACCGAGATATTGTTCAGCGGCTGGCCGGGAAACAACAACTCTGGCACGTACGCTCTCGCCCTGGTGGTGGTGTTTCTCCTGGCGGTTATCGTCGAGTGGCTCTCGCACTGTAATTACATCAAAGAAAGTTCCAATCGCGTAGTGGCGGGGCTGCTTCAAACCCTAATGTACGCTATAAGGGTTGGTTTGGCCTACATGGTGATGCTGGCCGTGATGTCTTTCAACGGCGGCGTTTTTCTGGTTGCAATCGCCGGTCACACCGTGGGCTTCTTCATATTTGGTAGTAGAGTTTTCAAGAAACCATTGCCGCAGGCGGGTTACGTGAATGCCTCGGATCTTCCTTCGTTGAGTTGCTGATGATCCGAATCATAGGGTACGGGTTGTGATAATTGTGTCTATAATGAAGTTTGATTATTAGTAATTTAATTGAGAAATTTTGTGATTAGGGTTTATGATTCTTTTATGCAAACTCATATAGTAATTGAAGTTAAGAAATTCACATAACATTGATTTAATTCCAAGAAAGTCAAAAATCAATGTTTAAGTTTGATTCAAAAATATTGAATCAAAGAATCAACACAATTGATAAGTGTGTTTTTATACGTTTATTTTAGTTCACTAACGTGAATAATTGTTGATAAACATTCGAAATAGAGCTTAATTTGTGTAAATTGTGTTTGTAAGACAAAAAAAAAGATTATGGTGGAAACTAGAGGAAAAATAGAGAAAATTGGCCAAAAAGGAGGAAAACGAAAGTTCAAGGACCAAAATGTTAATAATCAAAAGATGACCCGATGTCAAGTCAAGAGCGGACATGAGCTTAATCATAAATTGAGGAATGCATAGAATGATTGGAGGAAAAGAATGAACAAAAGATGTCAAGATAAAAGAAAAGTGGAGTTTGAGGACCAAAATAAAGAATTTGCATAGTTAATTATATCATGCAGCCGCAAGGTATAATTAACTATGCGACCGCAAGCATGGTGGCAGGGAAAAAAGTGAGGAAAAAAGTTGTTCCTTGAGGGTGCAAGGAATTTGTCTTTGCAGCCGCAAGGAAAGATGGTGGCGCGAATTTTCTGGTTTCCTTATTCGACTCCAACTTGTATGATAATGATTTTAGGGCAACTATAAAAGCTAAAATACGTTTAGAAACTAGAGTTACGTATTCTTAGAGAGAAAAACGACCTTTTTGAATAAGAACGAAAGCAAGGACGAAGGATTTCACTTCAAAATCCAAGATTTCAAGATTTACATTAAAAAATTGGGTGATATCTTCTCCTAAATATTTTCTTTGTTGTTTTAATTTATCCATGCTAGACTAAGCTTTTATTGTACTAGGTGAACGATGAATCTCGTAATGTGAACTTTTAATTCTTTATTTTACAATTTGATTTTTAACGTTAATGTTGAATGATTTATATTCACTTTATCGTCTCCATAATTATATGCTCAATGATTATGTGAATTTGTGTGATCTATTTCATGCATTCGAAAGAAGGGGAATATATTCTACAATGTATAAATCATCGTAAGGTTCGATAGGGGATAAAAATATACCTCTATGCTTTACGTGAGTCTTTAAGTGTTCATAAAATATTATGCATTCTTGTATATTGGCATTTGTCATATAAATATAGTCAAATGATATGCGAGAATATGTTTAACTTTACTCGAGAGAGATTGTTGAATATTTTAGAACATTGACTCGTCAACCTCTTCATCATGCTATCAAAATTGTGAAATAAAGATTAAAAGTGAACTTACTTGGTGATTCAGGATCCTAGTACGTTTCTCATTTATAGATTTCTTCAAACATTTGCATTCACATCGTAATTTGCATTTAGTTGTTTATTTTCATTTAAACTTGCATTCGTAGTCTAATTTAGATAATTTCATAGTTTAATCATCTCATTGAATCTCCTTAGTTTCGGTTAAGGTCAAGATAGGTAAAATTCAAACTAACTCAATTTCTGTGAGAACGATACTTGGACTTAAAAATCCATTTTATTACTTGAACGATCCATACACTTGCGGTAATCAAATTCGAATACATTTTCGGCGGGTCAAGTTTTTGGCGCCGTTGCCGAGGATTGAGATTTAGTTTAGTATTAGTTATTTTGACACTAATTCGACATTTTTGTTTTTTTGTTCACTTTTATGTTCGCAGTTATTTATTTCATTTAGTAAATGAGTGTTATTGTTTTTTTGCTCTCAGGACTGTATGCTAAATTCGTCTGGAGGTGAATTGATTCCAGCTGACCCTGAAATAGAACACACTTTCCACCAATTGCAAAGAGAGACTCGAGAAGCACAACAACACCAAATAGCTAACGAACAGGAAAACTCGATCGTTCCAGCCAATGAAGACGAAGTCGTGGAGAAGGAAACATGCTTGTGGGGGATTTCATGATTCCTCAGATCATTCAATGTCAGTCCAGCATCGTCTATCCACCATTTGGGCAGCTGAACTTTCAATTGAAGACTAGCGTCATATATTTGTTCCAAAATGGGCATAAGTTCCATGGGAGAGCTGAAGAGAACCCACACACTCCCATTTCTTGATTCTTGGAGATGTGCCAACACTTTAAATATCAGGGTATTTCAGATGTTGCTATCTGGTTGAGACTATTTCCACATACTTTGAAAGATAAAGCAATTGAGTGGC
Organism: Fraxinus excelsior; assembly: GCA_019097785.1. Taxonomy (NCBI): domain Eukaryota; kingdom Viridiplantae; phylum Streptophyta; class Magnoliopsida; order Lamiales; family Oleaceae; genus Fraxinus; species Fraxinus excelsior. Next base: position 16,272,418 of record CM032643.1, read on the forward strand.
TGAACTCTCAACCTATTGCCACCATCACGACATAGCATGACTTGGCACAAAAATTCTGCACCAAGTTCTTTCCACCAGCCAAGATTGCGAAGATGAAACATGACATCTCTGTTTTTTGTCAAGGCAACTTTGAGTCGTTTGATGAAGCTTGGGGCAGATTCAAGAACATGCTTAGGAAGTGCCCACATCACGGGATCAGCAAGGGACTCCAGGTCCAATACTTCCACACTGGGCTACTTCCATCTTTCAAAAGCATGATCGACTTTTCATCTAGTGGTTCCGTGTATACAAGGTTAGTTGATGATGCATTGAAGTTGTTTAAGACAGTTGCCAACACTTCAGCTATGTGGTCATCAGAACGGGAAGTTCTAAAGAAGGCACTGCGTGTGTATGAAGTGGATGCTATTTCAGCCTTGTCTGCGAAGACTGATTCATTGTTTCACAAGGTAGAAAATATGTCACAAACCGCCAATGTAGCGCAAACTAGGAGATTGAGTTGTGAGTGTGGGGATGATCATACAACAGTAAAGTGCCCAATTCTAGCACAAGGAGTGGATCATGCAGATTTTGCACAATAGGGACACCGCCAACAAAACAATTAGTATGGAGATACTTATAATCCGAGTTGGAAGAAGCACCTGAATTTTTCATGGAGCAATCAAAACCAATAGAGGCCACATGGTCAAATTCAGCCTCAAGAGAAAAAAATTCAACTAGAAGAGATGTTTGCAAAATACATGGATGCCAACAACCATTTCATAAAGAAAACAGAAGCAACACTTCAGGATCAAAATGCTGCTATAAAGAATTTGGAAGCTCAAATGGGGCAAATGGCTATTGCACTGACTAGCAGACCGCCAGGTAATCTACCCAGCAATACTAAAATCAACCCAAAGAAATACGTCAAAGCCATTACAACTAGGAGTGGGGTGCAACTACCAGAAATACATGTCAAGAGGCCGGCGCGGTTCATGACACAACAACGCCTTTAGTAGAAGATGAATCTGTGGAAAAGGATGAACAAACACCGAAAACTACACCAAAGGAGAATTCAGAGACATTAGTGGGTAAAACAACAAATCTGGTGAATCCCTACGAGCTACCCATTCCATTCCCACAACTATTGAGGAAACTCCACATAAATATCCCATTTGCGGAAGCACTGTTCAAAATGTCTGGCTACACCAAATTCCTAAAAGACATTATTTCCAAGAAACGAAAGCTAGAGGACCATGAGACAGTGATACTAACAGAGGAGTGCAGTGCCATAATTCAGAAAAAGCTCCCACCAAAATTGAAAGATCCAGGGAGTTTTACTATACTTTGCACTATTGGTGAATTCTACTTTGATAAAGCTCTTTGTGATCTTGGTGCAAGTATTAATCTAATGCCTCTATCTGCTTTCAGGAAACTCGAACTAGGCGAAACCAAAGCAACCATGGTAACACTGCAATTAGCTGATCGATCATTGGCACATCCGATGGGATTAATTGAGAACATTCTAATCAAGGTAGACAAATTCATTTTCCTAGTCGATTTCCTCATTCTGGATATGAATGAAGACAAGAATATCCCACTTATCTTGGGCAGACCATTCCTATCTACTAGCAGAGCTCTAATAGATGTTCAAAAAGGGCAGTTAAATTTGAGATTTGGCGAGGAACATATCACTTTCAATGTTTTCAATGCTATGGACTATCATGTTGAGTCAGATAGTTGCTATCAAATTAATATGGTAAAGGAGGTGATGCAGGATAAAATTGTGTTTCAAAACTTTTCAAACACTACTGATGATCATAATGTGCATATTCAACCCAAACAAAATCATGAGAAGCAAGAAGTGTACATTGTTGAGTTCGAGGCAGTTGATGAAGGAAAAACAGATGACACGAACAAAGATAAGACTAAATTTTGTGAACGCTGCAGTAAAAAAGAAAAGGTCATTAAAGAAGCTAATCAGAACTTCTAAAGCTATATTCAACGTACCTTAACAGACTAACGCGGTATAGTCTAGCTATAGACTATAAACAAGCGTTTGTTGGGAGGCAACCCAACAATTCTTCCTTTTTATTTATTTCGCTTTATGCATTAGTTTCGGAATTTCTTTTTCAAGTTTTTTTTTTATAATTTTTAATAAGATTAATTTTTTTCATCGTCTCTACAAGTAATAAAAGAGCATATGCATGGTACACGCTTCTTTTTCCTCTACCATCTTCACTTTCGCATCCCCATCGATCATGAGAGTATTCTTCACCTTTTGTTCTTTATCTTCTGTGGATTTATCCTTAATTTTCTGCGCTGCTAAGTTTGCATTTTATTATTCTTTAAAGGGTAATTGGCGCAAAACGTCCCTACCTATGACGGGTTTTGTGGAAAACGTCCTTACGTTTGATTTTTTGGTGCGGAACGTCCTTACCTTTGCATTTTCTTGCTTAAAACATCCTTTTCACCAATTTTTAACCTAAAATGACTATTATACCCTCCTATATAAATAAATAAAAAAGAAAAGAAAAGAAAAATAAGGAATAAATTGCAATGTTACTCCTAATCTTTTTAAAAAATGGAAATAAGTCCAAAATTTATAAAAATATTAAAAAAAGAAAAAAAAACTTTCTTCTCCTCCAACTCTGTTCTCCCGATTAACTGCAGAATAAGGACAGGTTTCCAAAAAAAAAATTCAGGGCCTTTAACGTCTGCCCAACTGTCTAGTTTGAGCTCGGGAGTAAAGGAATCAGGCATGCCTCTATTTTTTCTTCTTCGGGGTTGAGAATCGTCGGCAGTCATGGAGGCAAAGCAGCTGGTCAACTGGTCTAGGGCTCGAATCGAACAGCTGCTATCATGCGGAACTTCACGGACTCAGGGACGGAGGTGGCGAAGCAGCTGCGGCTTGCGAGACCTGAGTCGAGAGGAGGCGGAGGAAGGTGGAGAAAGCTGAATTGAAATGGCAACTGAAGGCTGAAGCTGCGAGAATGAAGGTTTCAATCAAGATCGACCTAACGATCCTTGGTGCCTTCCATTTACAAACCCCAATCGCCTTTTCTGTGATTGAGATTAAATTGACTTTCTGTTATTGAAATTAAATTGATTTTCTGTTATTGAGAATTCAAAGATGGTGGAGATAATGAGTTAGAGTTGGAAGGGGTGAACTTTCTGGATGCTTGATGCCGAATGTGGAGGTCAATTTTGGGGTGATTTAACAGCTGGAGGTGGAGGGGAATTTTCAGGTGGCATGGACGTTGGTGGCGATGGAGGATGTGGAGGAGAGAGATTTTTTTCTTTTTTTAATATTTTTATAAATTTTGGACTCATTTGCATTTTTTAAAAATATTAGGAGTAAGATTGCAATTTATTTCTTATTTTTCTTTTCTTTTCTTATTTATTTATTTATATAGGAGGGTATAATAGTCATTTTAGGTTAAAAATTGGTGAAAATGATGTTTTGCGCAAGAAAATGCAAAGGTAAGGACGTTCTGCACCAAAAAATCAAACGTAGGGACGTTTTGCGCCAATTACCCTTTAAACATTGAGGACAATGTTCTGTATACGTTTGGGGTGAGAATATGTTAATATGTCATTCATTCATCATATTACTGCATTTTTGTTTTTGTGTGATTGTGTGAAAGAAAAAATAATTTCTTTCTTTTTGCTGAGTCATTCTTAGTTTTACTCATTTCTAGTAGTAATTTAGAATTTTGTGTACTTGTGTGGGTTTGACAATTTTGCCAGCCATGATGATTTCTATTGGGCTATACGTGGACCATAAATGGTGAAAATTGTGCATCATTAAATTGATCATAACACGTTTATGTGAAACTTGATTTACTTTGCGCATGACACTTATGTTTACATATTGGGCTAACAAGTTGACTCATTACTTAGAAATATGTGAACTTAGAAAATCCAAAAAAAAAAAAACTTTTCTTGTGCTAAACCATGACCAATTTTTAGAATAGTTTAGATGAGATTGAACTGTTGCAAGGGAATACTGAGATGAGTAGGGGTTCCGTGCATGATATTATGTGTGGATTTTTGAAAATTGATGAGATGAAAACGAAGTGAAAGTTTCAAGTTACGGTGTAGTGTTAGAAACTGAGTCTAAAAGAAAAGGGGCATTGCACTAATCATTGAATAAGCAAAGACATCTGTTCGAGTTTGTATAACTCGAGTGATTAAGCCTGCAAGGGTTTAAAACCTGGTGCCCTATGGTCATCTGATTTGAGAGTCATCAGCCTAAAGCTCGTTACAGGGGTTATACAGAAAGCAAATGAAAGATGTCATAAAAAAATCTACTCACTGTTGAATAACATACATACTCTTATGTATGAAATGCATTGGTTAGCCCCAGACATTCGGTTGATAAGATTATATCTCCAATGAGATGCGATTAGCTCAGTGGAATCTCAAAGGTTGAAAAAATCAAAATAGGAGAGCCTCTACTTATTAAAGTTTGAACTTGTGATGGTAAGATCTATCTAAACTAAGAGAGGGAAAGGAGTATATGTGAATAGGCCCAACCTTAGAACACACCTCGGGATAATTGAGTGAAAATAATAAGTTTGGGGTGTATGTATCTTTCAAGCGATGAGAGCAAAAATCTGACTGCATTGGGTCGGGTATGAGTCAAACATGATCCTAATATGTTGGTATGAATTTACACACACACTTCGAGTTTTGCATATAACATGTGGAAATTTATTTGATTATTCATGATGTAATTGTTCATGTGTTCTTACTAAGTTCCAATTCTGAGACACAGCAAATTGTTGAACCATGTGTTACTTGGAAGTAAGTTATGAATTTGTTTGAGGACAAACAATGATGCAAGTTTAGGGGAGTACACAATCGTCGATAATATGTTGACCCGTGATTACAAGACTTCAAAATTTCACTCGATTTGTTTGAACGCCATAAGAAATAATTTTAATAAATTCAAAATTAATTGGATAAAGAACAAAAAGAAAGTAATAATGCCTTACAATCAACATCTCTATAATTGTGTGTTTTAAATGAAAATAATAATCATATTTATATGGAATCTCTATAACCCTAGTAAAAACGGAATTAAACTCAAAAAATAACAAAATAGAGTTTTAACTAAAATAGAAGATTACGTGAAGCGACCAGAAATATACTATGCCGCCTCATAGTGTAATTCTATGCAGTCGCATAGACCAACTCATGTCCTCCTATGTGGTTTCGGTAAAAGAGCGTGCGACCGCATTCGTCCCGCTTCTTTATCCATTGCTTCAATCAAGTTACTCCACTTCGTTTCATCTCTCATGCCCAACATAAAACTTGTCCATTTACTTGCCATGATCAATGTTTCGTCCACCGTGGCTTGAACAAGTAGTCTCATTGCTTGTTTGACTCACCTCGCTTGCAACCTAGTCATAAGCCATTCCTCAACGATCAATTGATCATTGTCTGGACTTACCCTCGTATCATGGATCACATTATCTCCTCCATCTTCGAAATGATTCGACCTCGAATCTGTACTTGCATTAAAGGATATAAGAAAAAACAAAATTGCAAATTATCATAAACTTACATTACATGTTCAAATTATAGCCATTGGTTTCAATCCTTGCAATGACGTGGAATGATCCATCTTCTGTATGATGTAATCTCGACCTTCTTTGCATTCCAACAAACAATTTTTGCCTAAGTACCTAAACCCAATCACATGACTTGAATTCTTTACGCTTCTTTCTGTGGCTATCTTGAGATCCATATTTTAGCAACTGTTTCAGTAACAACAATTAAATCCTCCTATTATGTACCGGCAAATTCATCCTCCAACTATAAGAAAACAACAATTTTAACAACTGTTTCAGTAACAACAATTAAATCCTCCAAATAAATTTAGTTAATCCAATAGAAATTTAGACCTTTAACTATTGATGAGAAGTAATTTCTTTCCTGATAATTGGAAGCTATCTTCACTAGCACACGGATCTTCTCATAGTAACCTCATGACGATAGCTTGACAATGAGTTTACGAAGGCTTGTCCCCGAACTACTAGAAAACAATAATTTGATAATCTAACTACTATGAAACAACGATTTATTCCTTTATCTTTTATAAAATTGTGATCTGACCATCTAACTATTCAGAATCAGCAATTAAATCACCATCCAAGTGTTACTTAATGGCAATTTAGTCCTCTAACTTTTATGAAACAACAATTGGTCATCCAACTATTATGAAATAGCAAATCCATCTTCAAACTATTAGATAACAACAAATTGGACATCATCTAACTACTAGAAAAAATATTTAGGTCATCCAACTATTATGAAACATAAATTAAGTCATTTATCTATTAAAAAAAGCAATTTAGTCCTCTGACTATTATATTACAATATCTAACTATTATGAAACAACAATTTAGTCCTCAAACTCTTCGGAAATAATAATTTTGTCCATCCGAGTATTATGAAACAGTAATGATCATTCAACTAATAAGAAATAACAATTTCGTCCTAATACTATTATTAATATACAACTATATAAAAGGAACCTTATAGTTTATAACATAAATTAATAGAGTAGCGTGATGCTGCCCTACTCAACCAATGAGAAGGTTGATCAGACAACCTATATCTTGAGCCTAGGATGTAGGCAAGAATTGTGACACTACGACCACTCCACCAATCACTATAAGCCGAGGTCACCATTTTATGGCTCCCAATGAAAAATTACTGATTAGGGCGATCATCCATGTTACGTCTCGCCTTCGAGACTCAAAATAAAGATGCTCATGTGGACAAAAAAGTCAACAAGAAAGTAAAAGGAAGATTCACGAGAATGGATAAGTCCTTTCATCAAAAGTCGAGGTTGATGTGGAGCCACTACCTCAAGGACAAAGCACTACAACTTAGGCTGAGGCACTCGGAAGCTCTCCGGGCTCTCAAACCATTCGAAATCTATGAAGCTGATGCTGTCCCACGCAATAGATTTGAAGATTTTTTATTAGTAATTGATGTAACACTTGTAATAAAGTTTGTCAGTATGTGAGTCTATTGTATAGAGCGACTGACCCCTTATCAATGTATTAATTGTATGAATAGACAATGATGTGATACCCCAATGTAGGAAATGAGGCCACGTGATTCTGATTCAACGACCACCAGTCGGCCACAGCAATATAAATAAGTTCTATTTGTAAGTAATAGGGGTTGGATTTTGGACAATCATATACTCAAAATATACACTTGAACTCTTGAGAATCTACACAAACACTTAGTAGAATATTTATGGACGATCTTTATAAGCTCGTTGCACACAAATTTCAATAGGCAACATAGTGACTTCAATGCACATTTTTATCTAGCCATGTCAACGAGTTGAGCCAAGCTGGAAAAAAAAAGCTCGTACTCGGTTCGAGCTTTTTTGAGCTTGAGTCAAGCCGATCAAAGGCAGGCAAAAAAAAAAAAAAAAAAAATGAGATTCGACGTGAACCGAGCCCGATTTTTTTTTTTTTTTTTTAATGTCAAATTTATATTTTTTATTTAAAGAATTTAAAAATTCTACGTTTTATACGTACTATAAATTAAATAAAAAAGTTCGGACTCGGCTCGAACTTTTTTGGCCCTGAGCCGAGCTGAGCAAAGCCCAACAAAAAAATGAGGCTTTGTGTAACCAAGCTCGATCCAAGCCGAGCCAGAGCCGCCGAGTTTTTTTTGTCATCCCTATTTTTATCTATCTTTTCACATATTCCTGTTGATTTTAACATAGGTTTCTTTGGATTCCATCCGGTGATTGTTGTTAGTGCAATCGCTTTCGTTTCACATCGCCAAAATTTAAAGCGTCCATTTCCTCCCATTTATTGTTGTTATTTCGGTAAGAACGCGTCAGAATCGTACTTGATTTAGCAAGAGTGGGCCCAACTTATATTGAGTTCATTTTTTTGGGGTTAACAATCCACTTCAATGTTTGCCTCTAAAAGGAGGTCATTTCTTTTCAAGGGAAAAGAAGAATCCTACCAAAGTATCATAGGCTCAACTCTTACCTTGCTCTATGCCGAACTCACCGAATCAATGAAAATCATGTTCTTCTTTTCATCTTAAGTTGAATTGGACAGTGTCACATCACTTTCAAACATGAGCACATGAGAATCGGACCCAAAAGTCATTCAAAGTAAAATAAATGCCTTTAAAAGATTTGAGAAAAAAAGTATAAAGAGTGAAGGACTAAAATGATGAAATTAATATGATGAAGGACTAGACACAAATGTTTTGAGAAAAAAAATATAAAAAAAGAGAACAAATGTTTCTTAACCAAAAGAAACGAGAGAACAACAATATGGCATATAATTATTTAACCATACCTATATAATATTCGGTGTCATTATCCGTTTCCAATTTTGCAAAACATTGAAAATGTGTTTTGTATGATATTTCTGAAAATATATTTTCAAAAACAATGATAAACTTATAGCATAAAACATAGAACACATTTTTGACATTTTGAATATTTTCAATAAAATTTTTGAAAGCACTCAAAACACAGAACACAAGCGTTTAAATAAAATTATTTAAATGAATTTTAAAAATTAAAGATTTTAATAATAAAAATATAAAATACCAACAAAAAAATTTAAAGATTAAAAATAAGATTAAAAAAATTGATAAATTCTAAAGTATAAACAAATAAAAATCTTGAAAAAATAAAATATAAAATTCTAAAAAACAAATCTGAAAAAAATAATAAATCTCAAACTCTTAATGATTATTTACATAAAATTTTTTTTTTTTTTTTTTATAAATGAACACTGACAAAAATATTCTCAATCCATGTCATTAATTTTATTTATATTTCCTAGATTTGAAACTCAATTTTTATTTTATTTTATTGAATAAACAAACTCAATGGGACAAAATGTCATCAAACAATTTTCAAAATTTCAAATCAAACGTATTTTCTAGTTTTCTATAATGATAAATCAAATGCATTTTCAGTATTCTTAAAATAAACTCTCAAAAATAGAAAACTGAAAATGAAATAAAAATTGAAAACTGAAATTAGTACCATTTAATTAATGCCATTTCTCAGTCCATCTTCTAAAATTAGTGCCATTTAATTTTCAATACTCGATCTCTTTATTTCATTTATTAGATTCCAACAAACTCGGAAATTGAAATTTTATTTCTTTCTATTTTTTTTTATTTCTTCATAATGTTTTTGGAGTTACATTGAAACTCTTATGGACTTCTTTAATTAATTGGCAGATTCGTTGAATTTTGGCGTTTGAGATTTTTTGAAGTGATTTATGCCAAGTGTAATTTTTTTTTTTTTTTTTTTTGCTATAAATTTCTGGCTTGTTCTTTGATTTCTAATTTTTCTTTTTTTTTAACTGACTTGCCTTTTGTAATCTAATTATAAAGAATATTAAATGCGAGAATTAATAATTTATAGCACTTAACATTTACGACATTGTTTCAGTATTTAGTGATACATCTCTCAAGATTTGCTTAAATTGCCAATTAATGATTAATTTTTGTTGCTTTCACTATGGACTGTCCTTGCTTTTTTGTGTAGGCTGTCTCTTATTTGTGTTGAGGGGAAATTTTGAAATGTCATATAGATATTCCATTTTTCACGTTCTCTACTTCTCTTTATGCCCATATTCTTTTTGTCCCTTTTCCTTGTTATCAAGAGATTGACCGACTTTGACTTGTATTTTTGAAAGAATTAAATGTACAATTCGTTTGAAATCATTTGAGATATCAAAATCGAAGTCATTGATTTTAGTAAGTATTGTTAGAATCAATTATAAAAATGTGTCAATGTCAAAGAGTTTAAATAAAATTGTCGATTACGATATAAGTGTAGTAAGACTGTTTTTGAAAACTGCCTTTATTTTGAAGTAATACTGAAATAGTAATCACTACATACCTTATGTTGAGCTCGGGCATTTCTTGGATATGCTATATAAGTTCGGTTAGTGCAATTGACATCCCAAATGATCAATTCTAAAAGCAACAACAATGGCAATGGAGTGTTGGTGGAGTGGCGGTGCTGCTAACAATAAGCAAATGTCTGCTCTTCTAAAAAGATTGCATTGAGGGATGTTCGGAATGAGAATGTTAGATCAATTAATAAGCTATAAGAGTAGTGACGATCGCAAAAATTTTGAGTTAGGAGCACAATCAAACTTATAAAAAAATGGTGTTGACTTGAGTGATGGATATGTAGCCCTAACAGTGTTTCTAACAATCCCTTTATATTACCCCTCTAATAAAGAATCTCGTAGAAAATATCTTAAACTTGACATTCATATCAATCTTTAGAGGATTCTATTGATTTAGACTGTCCTCCAAATGAGAATAATCAAATTTTTTTTTTTTTTTTTAAAACCTGCCTTTTGTTTAAAGAATCGAGGTTGAGCGCACAATTTTATTTTTCTGCCTTTAATTAAAATAATCAAGATTATTTAACGCCAAAATATCCGCCTTTAATTAAAAGAAAAATTGGACACTTGTACAATTTTTATTGTGTGTTATACACACAAGTATTCCTCACTCTAATTTTTGCAAAGCACTGACGCCTATTTGATTGTGCTATATTTTTCATGGGAGATGAAAACCACATTTTTGCATGTTTGATTAATCAAATTTTTCATGTAATTGGGATTTCACATTTTCTCGATTTTACACATTTTCTTGATTTTTGTGGAAAAACTTTTCCCACGGGTTAGGCAACTTTTTTTTTTTTTTTAATATTTTTAATTTTTTTGACAATAGAAACAAATTATATCCCCAATTGTAACAAATTTTATCCCTTTTAATGGACAATTTTCATTGAAAACAAAGTCAAATGAATATTAAAAGATCCAAGATTATTTTTCAGGTGAAAAATTATACAAATCAAATACAATTAATTGACATTTTCACTAAAAACAAGTTCTAAGCAATTCAATTCTTTGAAATTTATTTTCTTTTCCCTCAATTCCATCCTTGCAATGAAATGGACCCTTAGACATTCAAGTTTCTCTTCTTTCGTTTTACTAATTTTATGTCCGTTCAAGGACTGTTATTTTTACTATCCGACGCCACTCACAGCAAAGCACCGTCTCATGCCTCTCTCACTTTTGGTTTTTTCTTAGTTAGAGTCCTTTCTTCCTCACTTCTTACTTTCTCAATTCACTCACTCACTCACACACACACTCTCTATATATATATTTATGAACTTCCTCTCTCTTTCTCTATTTCTCTCTCCACTTCTCTTGTATATTTGTCTCTGTTGGGTTTATGGACACCACATATCTTCACATTGATATGATATTGTCCACTTTGGGTCTAAACCCTCATGAATTTGCTTGTGGACTTTAGCCTAAAAGGTCTCATACCAATGTAGATATTGTCCTACACTTATAAACTCATCATATTTCTCATGTCTAGCCGATATGAGACTTCTTTTACTCACAACAATCCTCCCTTTAAATGAAGGACCACATCATTGTGGCATCTCCTCAAACAATAATTCATCCGCTAATTTTGTACCATTGTTATTGTCGTCGCCCTTGACCAAACGGACCCGTCACCTGACAATCATATTTTTATGTCAGGAAGACTTTCGACACAAGGCACCTCAAACGCGAATGATTTTTTAGTCAGATCGTAAGGCTAATTGGGGGACCTCCACCACGCTTTCCATTGCGTTCCTCCGGCTAAGTTTTGGGTCTTGAGCTCTAATACCACTTGTTGGGTTTATGGACACTACATATTTCCACATTGGTATGATATTGTCCACTTTGGGTCTAAACCCTTATGGATTTGCTTTTGAGCTTTACCCCAAAAGGCCTCATACCAATGGAGATATTGTCCTACACTTATAAACCCATCATATTTTCCATGTCTAGCCGATGTGAGACTTCTTTTAGTAAGGTGGAGTGTAGATTCCTAGGGGTACATTGGTGGTTGTACCGTGAGATGTGAAGTGTGACATTTGAATCACGATGGAGAGGTGATCAAATGTCTGGAATCTTTTATCTGGAAGAGACCCTGATCAGGTGGAGTGCGAATGAGACACTTATAGTAATGACTTTATTTATCTGAAGAATTCTTCAATGGCGGTGGAGACAATTAATTATTTATTCTAGAAAGCTCTAGAGTGGAGGTAAATTAAATAAATTCCAACAGCTTCTAAATTCTTTTTAAAATGTCTATGGTGGTTTCTTCAACGCGACGGTGCAACCCTGGCGAAGGCTGCGGAGCCATCACCAAAAGGGGTTGTGTGGATGAGGAGGCAACCTTAGTGATTTTTTTAGGTAAAAAAAAAAGAAAGAAAGAAAAACAAGTTTTTTTCCAAAAGTTGGGGGTCACATGACCCCCTCCCCGTCCGCCCAAGAGTGTCCACCATTTGGAGGGAGAAGACCAACTGGAACCGAAATTAAGGTCCGTGGGACTAAACCACCAACACTAGAGCACCCATCAAGTTCTAGTCATTTGTACATAGCTTGTAATGGTGCAAACAAGAATGTTACGAATGCATGTAGAAGATTGGAATTTGAACTAGGGAGGGATAGACTTCAGAATATGGAAAAAATATCTGATAGTCCTCAGTTGAGAAATACGAACAAATTATTGCAGGATATTCCTCAAAAGAAAACTCATATGAAGGAAAATCATATTCATCTTGTTACTGTAACTTCACAAAATCATATAGCTCCGATGATGAGTGATGACTATTTCAATTGGTGGACCATCGATTCCTAGTTCTCTTGGTAAGCAAAGTAATGTCACGTAAGATCCTATATATAATTACCTTAAGGTTTCATCTGATCTTCTTCACAAAATTAATTTGCAGAGCATCAACAATCAGCTAAGAACATATTACTATCTGTTTGTCTTCCATGACTGATGTCCCATCTAGCATACAATATCTGTTTGTCTTCCATATTACTATCTTGCATCTATAACGGTCTACTAACGGAGACTCCTATCTAGCGCGATATTCACAATCAATCCTACTACTTACTATCACTCGGTGAACTTGATCCAAAGTGAAATTCATGTTGTAAAAACTATGTGATTTGTGTAATAAATTATCAACTCTAAGTATGAATCAAATAATATAAATATGATAATAGAGTTAGAAAAGCGAGCATAAGAGAGTCGCGATGAACACTGTCATAAAGTCACGTGACATCCCTTTCGTATGGATACTTTCGGCACTGCACGGATTCAAGATAAAACCCTTATAGCTCGCACCCGGTTCTCCTCTATGGTCACGACCACATGTAGAGATAGAACAAGCCCTTATGAATTGCCAATACGAACATATGAAATGACTAGAGAATGTTTTTCAAGTGTTTGTTTTGTTGCGTGTAAAACAATGGGAAATTCACCTACTTTTATAGTAGAAAAATTCCACTCACTTAATGAAAATTAATCAAATTAAACATAAGTTACAAATATCATAATGAGATTAATCAAAACTAAAAATTAAAATACAAGAAACTAAAATTTTAATTTTTGATTTGAAAGTTTTAAACTTATTTTCATCAATCTCCACAAGTTTTAAACTTTTAATATATATATATAGTGGCAATATTATACTGTGTAATAGGTGTAAGTGTCTGTTGGACTTGAACTTCACTTAGTGATAACAATTTCCATTTGAGGAAACTATAATGGACTAAGCATAGTGACAATATTATATTGTGTAATAGGTGTAAGTGTCTTTTGGACTTGAACTTCACTTAGTGATAACAATTTCCATTTGAGGAAACTATAATGGACTAAGCCTTGAACATGATCCTTTGGCCAAACTTCAATTATTCCACACATAGTATCGATTTAGGCTTAGTTAATATTGAGTAGTGCTGTTAATGGCCATGCACGCTTATCTTGATTCTAGTAAGAGTTTCTAGGGAATAGCCCAATCCCATAGCCACGGTCTCATGACAACTCTTACATAGGTGAATCCTCCAACGGTGCGTGTGACCCACACCTTACAAAAACTCTCATCTCGGTACTCATTTAGGGCAAAACCCTTCCTAACATCACAGTCATAGCACTATCACCATAGGGATGAGCACAAATAATATAGTGTTATTATGAGTCACGTAGTGCGGGTTGTTCATGGGATCTTCAATCACGGGCTTAAGCTCATCCCCCTCGATGATTCATTAACACCCTTTTTGGGAAATGTTTGGTTAAGTTGTATGATAAATTCTTTTCAGATCTCACGAAATTGAGAGAAATCACATTTCTCTTAACTAGGGCCTAAACTGAGTTAAGTATTGTTTGAATATGTCTATTCATCTTCTTATTTGAGTGAGATTGATTTACAAACTCTATTACTACTTTACAGTCACAATGTATTGAAATAGCGAGATTTAGCTTCCTTATTAATGGTTATATCTAATAATAAATCTTTAAGCCACTCAACATTAGTTCATTTTGTATCCTATGCTATTAACTTTGGCTCTAAAGTACTTATAAAGATAATTGTTTGTCTTTTTGAACCCCAAGATATGGCTGCACCGCCTAGAATGAACACATATCCAGTAGTAGACTTAATATCTACATTATCAGTTATCCAGTTTGCATCGCTATATCCTTCAATAACATTTAGAAAACTTCTATAGCGTATAGAATAATCTAATGTACCTCATAGATATTTTAAACACTCTCTCGAGAGCGTTCCAATGTTCTTTACTTGGATTGTTAGTATATCTACTAACTCTCCCAATAGTGTAGGCTATTTAAGGTCTTGTCCTATTTGCCATGTACCATAAAGATCCAATAATTTGAGAACACTCAAATTGTGAAACTGGTTCACCTAGATTCTTCTTCAAGTGCACATTTGAATCATATGGAGTAGAAATTTGCTTATTATCATAATGCCCAAACTTTTCCAATATCTTTTTAATAGCACTAAACTGATTTAGTGAAATTCTTTCAGATGTTTTCCTTAACTTCATTCCTAAAATTATATGAGCTTCTCTTAAATATTTCATTTCAAGATTTTTTTGACAAATTGACAAATCCTAAATTTGTTTCAAATATTAATATGTAATTTACATATAAACAAAGGATCACATGCTCGTTGTTATCTTCTTTGCAATACACACACTTGTCATGTGCATTAATTTTGAACCCATAATTTAGTGTAACTCTATTGAACTCCCCATGCCACTGTTTAGGAGCTTGCTTTAGTCCATTTAATAACTTCATTAATTTATATACTCTATGTTCTCGTTATTTGACTTTAAATCATTCTAATTGTTCCATATATATTTCTTCATCTAAATAATCATTCAAAAATACAGTCTTAACATCTATTTGATGAATGATTAATTTATGAATACTAGTTAATGCTAACAATGTCCTAATAGTAGATATTCCTGCGACAGTAGAGTATGTATCAAAATAATCAATTTCTTCTTTTTGAGTGAATCGTTTAGCTAATAACTTAACTTTATATTTATCTATACTTTCATCGGGCTTCAACTTCTTTTTAAATACCCGCTTACATCCTATCACTTACTACCTTGAGGTTAATCACATAAAACCCAATAATTATTTTTGCATAATTGATTCATACTCATTATTGATAGCTTCTTTCCAATAAAGTGCATCAGTAGAGTCCATAGCATCTTTATATGTTTTAGGTTCACTTTCAACTAGATATGTAAAGAATTCTTCTCCAAATGATTTTTCTTTCCTAGTCCTTTTACTCATCCTAAGTTCATGTTCAACTTCACCTTCTAAAGATGAACTAGATGGAATACTATTCAAAAACACTTTTTTAGAAGACGAGGGTTTACTTGAAATTCTAGTTTTAAATGAAAAACATCTTCAAAATAAGTAGTATCTCTAGCTTCAATGATAGTATTATTTGTAATGTCACTTACTTCGGAATTTACAATTAAGAACCTATTTGCACTGCTATTTTGAGCATATCCTTGAAAAGAACATTCACAATTTTTGGTCCTATTTTCTTTCTTTTAGGATCATGTGTAATTAGTTTTGTTAAACACCCCCACACTTTTAGAAAATCTAACCTAGGAAATCTATTTTTCCATAGCTCATGGGGAGTTTTAATATTGTCCTTAACAGTTAGTCGATTCAATATGTAACAAAAAGTTAGAACATCTTCACCCCATAAGGTTTCAGGTACTCTAGAACTTTTGCGCATAGCATTTACCATGTCCATCAAAGTTCTATTCTTCCTTTCTGCAATAACAATGGATTGTGGTGAATAAGGAGGTGTCACTTCGTGTATTATACCATTATCCTCACAGTAATCCTTAAGATTATTCCTGGCATAATCTCCCCCTTTATCGTATCTCAAGATCTTTATCTTACGTTCTAATTGATTTTCGACCTCCGCTTTATAGATTTTGAACTTATCATAAACTTCATCCTTCGTTTTCAATAAATAAATATAGTAATACTTAGAATAGTCATCTATAAATGTTACAAAATACTTATTAACAACTCGTGTTGGCAATCTATTAGAATCACAAACAATTCAATGAATCAATTCTAAGAGGTTTGTACATCTTCTAATACATTTAAAAGGTCTCTTAGTTTGTTTGGCTTGTACACAAACTTCACACTTATTATTACCAACTTGGGATTTTGGAATCAAGTTTAGATCCATAAGTTTCTTGATCTTCATATTAATAACATGACACAATCTTGCATGCGACAAATAACTAACTTCAACATTAAGAACCATGGAAGAATTATAATAAAGTTTTTCAATAATATTCAATTTAAATAATTCATCACTAATATAACCTTTCCTTATAACAACCTTAATACTCCATTACAAGTTTAAAACTTTGTTGAGCTAAAAATGATCCGCTAACTTAATTTCTTCTAACTTCAGGAACACATCGAACTTAATCTAAAATTAAACTCTTCCCAGAAGTCATCTCAAGTTCGACACTACCAATTTTCAATATAGAAGCAATGGAGTCATTTCCCAAAGTTATGATTCCTCCACTTGAAGTCTGATTAGATTTAAACAAACTTTTATCAAAACAAACATTAACATTTGCTCCAGAATCTAACCACCATTTCTTACTAGTATAAGTAAAATTGACAAAAGAGGTTGATGATTCACACCTAATGGAATGTTCACCATCCTTCAACATATTTACTTGATCCTTTTGAAAGTTGTCGTTAAACTTGTACTCCCTAGTCCTTTTGTAGTAGCAATCTCAAGCGAGACAGTTGGTTCTTCCACATACATAATATGGCCCTTGCTCCTTGTTTTCTTTGCCTTTGTTATCCTTAGTATAGTTATTCTTAGGTTGGAAGTGTTTTCTATAAAGGTGAAAGTTCTTAAACTTATTGCCTCAAGATTTAAATTGCTTTGAGGAGCTAGTAGGGGTTTTTGAATTTTTGACCAAGTTTGCTTTAGCATGTGATTCATCAACTTTGTTGATATGATTTCTATGATGCTCCTCTATTCTCGAAGAATTGAATACTTGGTTCAATGTTAAAATCCCTTGCTTATGTCTAAGACCTTTAGCAAAATCCAACCAAGAAGGTGGAAGTTTATCCATAAGGCATGAAACCTTATAATCTTAACTGAAACTTGATCCTTTTTCTTCTACATATTGTAGTAAATTTTGAAATTCATGGATTTGTTAGTTTATAGATTTCCATTCACCATAACATATTTGTTAAAGGCTGATGCGTTAAATCTATCGACTACAGCATCATCAATTACATATGCTTCCTCTAAAATTTTCCAAAACTCTTTGTAGTCGTGATATTTTGATAAATATTATGAAGTCTATCAGAAAGATCAAGCACTTAAGATTCGATTATGACTATGGAATTCAATTTGTTCTGTGTTATACCATGAGGTAGATTCTCTACCTTCATAATCTTCTTTTATAGCAGAAATTAACTCTAGAACATTCAAATAATATTCCATTTGTTTTTTCCATCTTCTAAAATTCTTTTCATCCAAATTTCTCAATTTAGTACTATTAGTATCTTCATGAGATGAGATGTCATTCTTACACTATGAATTACTAAGGCAAAGAGAAGTAACTGTAGATATATAAATTTGTCAATTTAACCTAAATTATATATATATATATATATATATATATATATATATATATATATATATATATTGAAGTTTCAAATGCTTGAATTCTGAAAATGTTCTAATAATTAAAACGTTTAGTTTATTGACTTAATCAACAATTAAGTAAAATATATATGTTTCAAAACTTTCCACTAAGTTATGAAAATGGAATACGTACTTAAAATTAAAATATTGAAATAATTTAGAAGAGTGCAATATTTAATCAATAAAATCTCTACTAGTTCCCAGAATGTAAAATTTATGCAGTAAGTTTCACAATGAAAATTATAAAAGGTTTTAAAAAAATTTAACAGAATCAAATAAAAATTGAAGATAATAATAATGAGTATATTAAAAATTACCATGAATTATTATTACACAAATCACACACGACTTTAGAATGTTGTAAAATTCACATGATTTTTGTAATAAATTATCAACTATAAGCATGAATCAAATAATATAACTATGAGAATAGAGTTAAAAAAGCTGGCCTAAGAGAGTCGCAATAAATGTTGCCCTAAAGTCGTGTGGCCTCTTCGACGTGCGAATACTTTTGGCACTGCACGGTTCTAAGATAAAACTCTCATAGCTCGCAGCCAATTTTTCTTCTATGGGCACAACCACATGGAGATATAGAACAAGCCATTAGCAATTGCAAAAATAGATAATATAAAATGAATAGAGAGTGTTTTTTAAGTATTTGTTTTGTTGTGTGTAAAACAATGGAAAAGTCACCCCCTTTTATAGCAGAAAAATTCAACACTCACATAATGAAAATTAACCAAATTAAATATAAGTTACAAATATAATAATGAGATTAAATTTTGTATTGAATCTGAAAATTAAATCAAAACTGAAAAATGAAAATACAAGAAATTGAAATTTTAATTTTCAATCTGAAAGTTTTAAACTTGTTTTCAACAATTCAAACAGAGGACACCATTGCCAACAGAAAGAAGATATAGCAAGTGCAGACTGGGAAGCTCAAAGGTAAGGCACCAACACTATCTTTAAAATTTCCAAAACAACAATATTCGTGTTTCGTGGAATCCAGGGATATGGTCCACACAATATCTTCAGTTCCTGCATGTGTTGCGAATGAAGAACATCATTCCTCGAAGGATGAGAAGGAAAATTTTTGTAAGATTCATCGTTCTAGGGATTATAAGACGGATGAGTGTTGTGAAGTATTACGAATGATCAAACTACAGAGTCAATATGGAGGTTCGCAGGGAATGAATGAAGGAAGAAAATCACTTTACCCATCAAAAGGACGAGGAGGGTAAGCAGAATAAGGCAGGGCAAATAAAAACTAGTTCTAACCAATATAGTTTTCTTCCCCTAATTAAGGAAATTAATACCTTAATCGAAGGCCCATATATTGGTGGAGATACATCTAGTAAGCAAAGGATATACACTCAGTGATGTATTCATGATTTCAATCTTGGGGGGGGGGGGAATACGAGGGGTGGAGGGGGGCGGGCCCCCCTCCCGAGGATTCCGTCTCCGAAACTTTTTTTTACTAAGAGAATTGAAAACAATGATTTTGAGTACCAAAATAGTACTGAAATTCAATGTTCAATTCAATCACTACTGACTATTCTACTTCTTAATTCTTAAATTCAAATATTCAATAACTAACACAATTACACAAACTAACAGCAACTACTCAACTTAATTCTTAAATTCAAATATTCAAGAACAAGTAAACATGCATTATACATAAACCAGTTTGGGAATTGAGTTTTAATTAGTTGGGCTTGGGAATTGGAAACTTAGGTTTTGAATTGTATTTGGGCTATTTATTTATTTAAGTAAATATTGGATCTTTTGTTTAGATCTAAGATTTTTATATGGTTGAATTTTAAAGTGTAAGTTTTTTACTCAATATTTATTAATGGAAAAAAATAAAAAATTTCAAAATTTTGGGGCAATTCAAAATCTTGGGAGGGGGGGGGGGGGGGGGGGGAGAGACTGAAAAATACATTACAAATTAACTAGAAATAGTGTACCAACAGACAATGTTGGGGGGCGGTCGCCCCCTAGCTCCGTCTTTGTATACACTCATGATGTTAGAAAGTATGCGTAAGGTATTATGATTTCGAGGATACGTTAAACCCGTCTCTCTTCCAATTACATTTGACAGTAAGCAGGGGCAGACCTATACCATTTTTACTGTGGGGTTAAAAATTAAGGACGCTCGAATGAAACTCGGGCGTTCCAAGGATAGTAGACTTCAGTCATTGGCGCTCGATCGTACTTTGCCTTACACCTCAAGTTTCTATTATATTAAACAGCGGCATGGCATATACACGAGTTTTTCAAAAACTAAAGATGAATAAACACGATAAACTATAACTCATTGAAAAAATCGGACCAGGAAATTTTCGAAAAAAAAGATTTACCTGATAATTTCCAATACATGAACAACAACGAACATGTTAGCCATTGCAACAAGTCAGTTAGATTTTTCAAGTGAAAGAAGAATATTGTCATCAACGATAATCTCAAATGTATGATATCCAATGAATGCTACAAGAAAATAACAAATTACAACAACAACATATGCAAATATTTAGGGGTGGAGCCAGGAATATTGTTCAGTGCAGATGAAATTTAATCTAGGTCGGAGTTTTTGGGGGCTTGAAACGTCCATTAAATTTGGGCCATTAAATTAAAGTATGCAATATATATTCATATCTTTCTTAACTAGCTAATTTATGAGCTTAAAACTCAATAAACCAATAAGCAAAACGAAATATTCAATCTCAAATAAAGTTCGACAATAAATTTAATGATGGTAAAAATATAAAACAATATTAGGACAAATGATATAGTTTATAAGACCAAATTGTTGAACAAAGAATTTATATAATTTTTAAACACACCACTTAATTGATTAAATAATATAATATTCCCAAATCCCACTTAATGGACTCTTTCTCTCCATGCACTCTCTCTCTCACCAAAAAAAAAAAAAAAAAAAAAAAAATCCAAAATATTTGTGGGGTCATTTGACCCCACATGACCCCATGTGGGTCCGCCCCTGATAGTAATGATGAACACGAAGTCATATATTCCCACTGCGATGCATTGGTAGTTTGGGCTATAATATCACATAACGGCCTTAGATGCATGATGTAGATGATGGCAGCTCCGTTAATATTCTACTTGGAAGTGCTTTATTTACCAATGACCGAACCATATATGGTTTTACCGGGGATAGTTTGATCCCAAGGGGACAAATTAATAGTAAAGCTCGACAAAGAGCCAGTTACATTTCAAGAACACGTGGACTTCTTAGTCATGTATAATAAATCTTCTTACAATGAGATCTTGTGAAGACCCGCTTTGAAGCAACATAAAGCAGTAAATTCTATCCACTATCTGTGTCTTAAATTTAAAATTCCTGAAGGTGTAACCTATCTAAAGAGAAACCAAGCTGCTTCGTGGAATATTATTTCAGCACTTTGCACAAATAGCCTCAAAACCCTAAAGGATAATACCATATTCATGGTCGAATAGAACCAAAAAGATGCTTGAAAATCTTTTTTTAGAAAAACAAGCATCTAATGCTACGAAGGACAAGTTGAAAGACCTGTCTGTCAGTAAGATAACTTCGCAAGTACTAAATGAAGCACGTGTCTTGAAACATAGACTAGTACCGAATGTGATATAAGATTTACAGAAATAAGAGAACTAAGGGCGAGTCTTAGTCTGTCAAAGAAATTTCAATCGAAAGCAAAGCCCATCTCATCGAAGAAATTTCATCAGAAGATGGGAACTAATTTCCATCCCGAAGTAAATTGTTGTCAGAGATGAGGCCACATCTAGACAAGCTCAAACTTCATGACATCTTTTAATTATGTGCAAATTATTTATGATAGGAGAGAGGATAATAATCAACATCCCCTTATGTTGTAACAATGATTTAACAAAATTCTATACGTGGAAAATTGCATTGTCGAAATAGAAAATCAACAGAAGAAAAGTAAATTTTGTGTTTGATATGTAGTTACTATGAGTACATTTGTATGAAGTATAATGAGATAACAAAATGAGCAAGACAATGCGATTTCATAAAAGATGGTCAAACAAATCAATTCGTATGACATAAGCAATGATATTTCGATAATGAATTTTTAGAATGGCATTTTAATGCAAATTAAAATGAAATGTCGTAAATACAACAAAAAGGAGAACAAAAGCGAGCTATCCCTCTAAATTTAAAAAAGTCTGGAGATTCCAAAATGCAGGATCATCTTGGCGAAGCAGAGTGGTACTTTCCAAGGGCGCACTCACTTCGGGAGAGGAAGAAGAACCTCAATAGAAGTGTCAACTAGCTCATCTATAGCAGTGACTTCCCTGGGAGGAATAGAGGTAGGTTCGGACGTTCGGTAGAATTGGGCGGATCGTCAAAAGCCTTGATAGTTGACGGAGTATCTTCGTCAAAAGAGGTATCTTCGGCATCCTCTCCAAAATCCTCCAAAAAACTCAAATCTCACTCAGGATGAAAATCCTTAATAATCTTCTACCCATTATCTTTTACTTCGCCAAGGCAAGACTCCACGAGAGTTAGTTTCGTCTCGGTATTCTTTAGCTGATTAAGAAGTAAGACATTTTCTCTCCTTTCCTGATCTGGGTCTTTAGAGGGAGCAAACTGTTCATTCTTACAAAGTAAAAGATATAATCGTTAAAACCAAGATGGAAAAGCTCCAAATCCTTAGTGAGTCTGGTGACATCAACCACTAAAAGAGCCTCTCTAGCAGCCAGAGCCTAAGAACCTTTGCCCATCTTCTTCTCAGCTTCTCCCAGCTCCTATGAAGAGCTACGCGCTTCTTTTTGAAAGAGTCTGTCTTTTTCTCCAGTTTATCGGCTCGCAAGATGCAGACTTTATACTCTGTTGGCTGATCGTTATGAAAGATAGCATCTTGTGAGAGGCAACCATCAATCAGATTCTCCCTTAGCTTGGCAGTCATATTCTCGATAAATTTCTCTCAAGCATGGTTAAAATACAAGAAAGTAGAGATATTAAAGAATATGAATACATCGCTATCCACGACAAAACCTAAATACATCGCTACTACTAAAGCTATTAAAGAAGCTTTATGGCTTAGAGACCTTCTACATGAACTTTGTATTTTAAATGATTATGTGATAGTATATTTTGATAGACGGACCTCTATACATCTATGCAAGAATCTTGTTTTTTACGAACGCACCAAACACATTGATATTAGATTACATTTCATTAGAGATATTCTATCACAAGAAGTTGTAAGACTTGAGAAAATACATGCACAATATAATCCCTCATACATGGGCACTAAGGTGTTATTGTTGGTAAAGTTTAGAAGTTGCAAAGATCTTCTAAACATTGGGGGAGGTAAATAATTTCCAATTTTATTGGTTTTCTCTTTTTGGATTATTACTAATACGTAATAATTTTATTTGCAGGTCATTTGACACCAATGTGGAGATTTGTTAGGCAAATTGTTGTCGAACGACTTCTCGACGATGATTAAGTTATTGTTAATTCAGTCGGGATCGACCAAATGACTGATGTTGTATATCGACACCACAATTGTCTAAACCAATCCTATAACCCATTTGGGCGATTTGAAGTAGCCTAATTTAATTAGTGCTGCTCATGACTCAACCCAAAACCCTTGGATGGCTTTTCAGTTGATAACCCATTTATACTACTTATTTGGCCTTATTATTTTCTAAGCTAAAAGCCCACATCTATACCTTATTTATGCTACCTGGTACTGTTGTGTTTGGTGTGTGTGAAAATTAGTCTTGGTTAGCCCGTGTGTTTGAGAGAAAATGGCATTCCTTGGCTTGGTGCTTTCTGTCTTGGCTTCGTGCTTTTCGTGCTTTCTTTTCGTCTCCTTCCTTAGCCTTTGTGGCTAACTTTAGTGACTTCAATAAACCTTCACATTTAGCCCTTTGTGAGTAACTTGAGAGCAACCGGGTTGGGGTGATTTGGTTGACAATTGTTGTGATCGATTCAACAATATTGAGCCTGGATCCTAGGAGATTGGAGTCATACTTCAACATTTGGTATCAAAGCGTTGGTTGGTGTGGATTCCGATGAGAAATCGATAAAGAAGCGATTGGGATTCGCGATTTCTTTAAATAACCGAACCCGCAACTCTTGATTCCGGCCAAACCAGTGACCGACCGAAAAATCTGAGCCCATAATCGAGCTTTGCAAACTTAAGTGCAACCGGCAGTGGTGCGCATGGTGGAGACGATCGCCACAGCGGTGGCGCGTAGATCTCTAGTGGCGGTGTATGGAGGCTTATCTCGACGAGCTCTCTTTAGGTAGTTTACTTAATTTGATTTTCTGAACTTATTGATATTATTGGTTTCGTGTTTCAGGTTACGCATGAAAACTTGGATGATTTTACCCTTGGTGGCTCAACAGTTGCAATTGCTATACATTTACTGAATTACTTTAGGCAAAAATCACGGCCCTAAAGCAGTAAATCTGCATCTCTTATAATTTACAAACTTAGACATGTCCGCTCTGGTAAATTGGCTAATCACGTTTAAATTCAACACTAGTGCGTCATCATGTGGGGGTGATAATAAGATTGGGGTTATCGTATATGGTAACCATTGCCTGTGCTAGAAATTAGGAATTACTTTCTCTTTGTTACTACGTGATTGAAATTGTTCATTTGATAAATTGTAGCATATTATTTTTTTGTGATATATAGTGAGTGAAACTTTTTTAGCTAACATATCTCTTGTTGCACTGTTAAGTTTTTAGAATATCTAGACCTTACCCGTTTGAACATTTCATTGATTTAATATCGTGAATCTTACGAAACCCTAGGAATCTAAAATGGTGTATATTTGCAAACCTAGGTCTACTTTGTGTGACTTACTTGTGACCTTGTATTTTTTTGATTGATTTTGTTTAGAAAATGACAATACACAATTTTGGTTTAGGAACTTTTAATGGAAAAGGTGACTTTTCAATCGACAACAAAAAATGAAAGTTATTTTGGTTTAACAAAAGGTTTTGAAAGCCGTTGATGTCAACATTTCCACTGATTTTTCAAAAGAACAAAAAGAAGTAGGGGATGAGCTTGGTTATACCTCAATTATATTACACTTGGCTGACGCAGTTTTGAAAAATGGGTAAGCTAAAAACCACTAAAGAACTTTGGGAAAAATCGAAAGACCTATATTTGCTCAAATCTACTCCAAATAAGCTTTACTTACTTGAGCGTTTTTCAGTTTTAAAATGGACTCTTCAAAATATCTTGATGAAAATTTATAAGTGTTTAACAAACTTGTTCAAAATACTGTTAACTGTGGAGAGTCAATGTCTGAAACATAAAAAGACAATTATTTTGCTGAATGCCATATCTGATACTTATAAGGAAGTAAAAAATGCTATTAAGTATGGTAGAGATACTTTGACACTCAAAAATGTCATTGACTCCCTTAAAAGTAATGAGATGGAGATTAGAGCTGAAAAAATGATAGGAATAGTAGAAAGATTCTCATGATGATGGGTAGAACTCAATTTAGGCAAAATAGTCATGATGATTACCAAAAGAGTGACGAGTCTAGTAGTAATGGAGGTAGTAGGAAGAGCAAGGGTAGGCCTAGATCCAAATCTAAGACCAATGTTAGAAATGCTATGGTTGTGAGAATACATGATATTTTATAAAGGATTGCTACAAAGAGAAGAATAAATAAAAGGATAGAGATAGAGATGAGGTAAATGTATTGTCTTCTATTTCCGATAATGGTGATGGTGAGGTCTATATGACTACAAGCATTATGGCTTATCCTGTTGAATTGAATTTAACTACGAATTATCGTTTGCATGAATGAATACTTGATTTTGGTGCATTTTTTCACGTGACATCGCAAAAATATTGGTTTGAAAATTTGTATGAATCAAATAATGGGCATGTTGTGTTGTGTGACAATTCTGTTTATAATGTCATTGGCATTGGCGATATTACTTTAAAGTTTGATACTGGCTTTGTGCATACTTTAAAAGATGTTAGGTATATCCCTGAATTGTTTAGAAATTTTATTTCAGTAGGAAGACTTGAGAAAGCTGATTTCACGGGTAAAATTGGAAATGGAGTTTTGAAATTGATTAATGGCGCACTTGTCTCTATTAAGAGTATTAGGAAAAATGATATTTACATAACTACTAGCGATGAGAGGTTTAAACTTCTCTATCTCTTTTGCTAAGACTGATCACACACAAAAATGGCACAATAGACTTACACATGTAGGTATTAAGGGGATTAAACTTCTTAATGAAAAAGGTATAATCGAAAATAACTGTGTGTTTGATTTATTTTTCTGTGACCATTGTGTGCTTGGTAAACATCATAGAACTACTTTCCCCACGAGTGTTCATAAAACTAAAGACATGCTTGAATATGTACATTCGGACTTTTAAGGTCCATCTAACAGTCCTACCTTGGGTGGAAATAGGTATTTCTTGTCTATTATTGATGACTACACTAGAAAATTGTGGGTTTATCTTTGAAAGGATAAATCAGACACTTTTCATAGTTTTAATAGTTGGAAAAAACAAGTTACAAATCAAATTGGTAAAAAGATCAACTTTTTGAGAACTGATAATGATCTAAGGTTTTGTAACACTGAATTTGATGATATGTGGAAAGAAAATGGAATAACAAGATATAAAACGATTTCTTACACTCCCCAACAAAATAGGGTAGCGGAAATGATGAATAGAATCATACTTGATAAAGCGCGTTGTATGATGTTAAGTTTTTGGGACGAAACTGTTATAACTACTTGTTATTTGATTAATTTCATTCCATTTGGTACTTTGAATGGTGATACTCTGCATGAAAAATGATCTGATAAACTAAGTGATTATTCTATGCTTAGAACTTTTGGCTGCACTGCATTTTCTCATTAGAGTGAGGGAAAGCTTGAACTTAGAGCTAGAAAATGTATTTTTCTAGGTTACCCTGAAGGTGTCAAGGGGTACGGTTGTGGGATATGAGCTAAAAGGGAGTTAAGATCATTGTGAGTAGAGATGTCACATTCAATGAGAGTGAAATGCCATGTCTTAAAATTGAATCTGAACCTGTGAGTGAGGAAAAACGACATGAAGAGAGCAATTAGTTGAATGTGGAGTTAGGGAAACTTAGCACATCCATTCCTATTACAAGAAGTGATGTGGACACTCAAGAACAACAACTTGATATGGAGAATAGAGATGAAATAGTAATAGGAGAACACTCTAAAGAAGAGAATCATTTAGCAGATTATAACTTAGCTAGTGATAGAGAGGTGAGACAGTCTAGAGCACCCATAAGATTTGGTTATGAATTTGAGTTAGCTTTTGCTCATGCGAGTTATGAGAAATTAGCCGATAGGGAGCCAAAGACCTTTGAGGAGACGATAAAAAGTGAACAATCTGAAGAGTGATTTAAGGCAATGAAAGATGAGATGAGTTCTTTAGAAAAGAATCAAACTTGGGAGCTAGTACTTAAACCTAAGAATAAATCTACTGTTGACTATAAGTGGGTATCTAAGGTTAAGGAAGATACTAGCGCATCTAAACAATTAAGGTTTAAGGCTAGGTTATTGGCCAAAGGGTACACTCGGAAGGAGGGGTTGATTATAACGAGTTTTTTTTCGCCTGTTGTTAAGTATACTACTATTAGAGTCATACTTGCATTGGTTGCACACTTTAACTGGGATCATAAACAACTTGATGTGAAAAATGCTTTTTTACATGGTAAATTTGATGAACAAATCTTTATGAATAAACCAAGAGGTTTTAAAGATAAATTAAAACCTGATCATGTGTGCTTCTTGAAAAGATCTTTATATGGTCTAAAACAATCACCAAGACATTGGTATAAGATATTTGATTCTTTTGTACTATCTATAGGGTTTCACCATAGTAAGTTTGATCATTGCTTTTATTTCCAACGTAATGATGCTAATAATGACTGTGGTCTTATTGCTATATGTGGATGATATGCTCTTAGTTGGTTCATCACTTAAATGGATAAGTGACATAAAATAAGTTTGAATGGTGAATTTGACACGAAAGACCTAGGAAAAGCTAAAAGAATCCTAGGTATGAAAATTAAAATAGATAGGTCAAATTTTATCTTGTTTTTACATCAGTTCTCATATGTTTCAAAAGTGTTAAAGAAATTTGGCATCCACGATTGCAAACCTGTTATATTACCTTTAGCTAATCATTATATATTATCTAAAGATCAGTCTCCATAATGAAAAAGAGATAGAATACATGAGTAGAATTCCATACTCCAATGTGATATGGTTTTGTTATGTATTTGATGGTTTGCACTAGACCAGATTTAGCTTTTGCTGTTAGCACTCTTAATAGATACATGTCTAATCCCAGTCCTGAGTACTATGAAGCTCTGAAATGGATCTTAAGGTACTTAAAGGAAACTTGTAATGTGGGTCTAAAGTTTGGTGTCAATAATGAGGGTGTTTAACTGAAGGATTTTGTTGATGGTGACTATGCAAGGGATAGGGATAATGGAAAATCAATCTCTTCTTATGTGTTTACTTGTCCAGTTCTTATGTTAGTTGGAAATCACAGTTACAACACATAGTTGAACTATTCACGACAAGATATGAAAACATCGCTACTATCGAAGCTATTAAAGAAGCTTTATGGCTTAGAGACCTTCTACATAAACTTTGTGTTTTAAATGATTATGTGGTAGTATATTCTGATGGTCAATCCTCTATACATCTATGCAAAAATTTTGTTTTTCACGAACACTCCAAATACATTGATGTTAGATTACATTTCAATAGAGATATTGTATCATAAAAAATTGTAAGACTTGAGAAAATACATACACAATATAATGCCTCAGACATGGGCACCAAGGTGCTACCCTTGGTGAAGTTTAGAAATTGCAAAGATCTTCTAAATATCGGCGGATGTAAATAATTTCCAATTTTATTAGTTTTCTCTTTCTGGATTATTACTGGAGCACATGGATAAGTGAATATAGCGTGACTTTTAACTAAATTAGTTAAGAAGCAACCAATAAGAAATCACCACTTGGCACAATGTGGAAATGATCAAACTACCCCAATGTTTGGAGGGAAATCTATAAATACCCCTATGATTAAAGAAGAAGGTAAGAAATTCAAATATCTCCCTCTAAAATAGTTATATCTCATTTTTTTTCTAGTTGAACCATCTAGACTAGTAAATTTAGAAAGTGAAACTCTTAGTTAGATAAGAGGATTTGTTCGTTGTATTTATATTTGATCTTCGATTTTAATTATTTCATCAATAAAATTGTTTAATCCGATTTTTACCATCAACAGTTTTCGTATCACAATTTCAATATTCACCAAAAGAAAAAGGGCCATATAATTATATAACTATTTTGTTTTTATTAATGTATCTGATCCAAAATTAGATGGCGACTTTCGGTGAAATTTTAATTGTACTACTAAACTTTAAGTTATCTTAAATTGGTTATTGAACTTTATTTTATTTTCAATTGAGTCACTAAACTTTAACTTTAGTTTCAAGTTTCACCACTTTATCACACGTGGTATCTTAAATAGATGAAAATTGACAGTCATGCACAAAGGATTTTCCATATAATCTCTGCAAGGAACTTGCCACTACGTCACAGTATGAAAGTGTTAAAATAAAAAAGAATTAAACTAAAAATGCGCCTTTTAACATTTTAATATAAAGACCATAACATGACCTCTACTTTACGATTTCATTTTTAGGCACGTGCGATTACATGGAAGATTAGTTACGATAGTATGGAGGACTATACGTGACAACATGGTGGAAGTTAAAACTAAACTTGAAGTTCGATGAACTAATTGTAACAAATTAAATTTTAGTGACCAATTAAGATTCCGACGAAAGCTCAGCAACCACTAGTGAAATTTACACCCAATATATCTTCATTGAATAATTTTTTTTAAGTTGTATGATATCGAGAAATATAGAGTAACTAGCAAGTGATGAGTTGACCTCTCGAACAACAAAGAAAAAATAAAATAAAATACGTTTTTTTGTGATAAACATGTCAAAGCTTTCCCAAATTTAACAACTTGTCTATAGTGGCATGAAGTTTGCCTATCCTAAGTTCAGAATGAAATGGTCAAAACTCTCAAATAATTAATTCTTTTCCATTTGGATGGACAATTGTCTATTTGACTAAAAAGGGTTGTATTTAATTGAAAACAACATTTTTGGATAACAAAGGCTTTAATATAAAGAGAAAAATTGTAGATATGTAGAATGTAACATACATGTCTCTAGAAACAAAAAGTGTTTGAACTATAGCAACTTGTATTGTTGTATGGCTGGTCCAATGCCTAAATTTTAACGATTCTTCAGACGAAAAATGTTGTGCATCAACTTGTATAGTTGGTTGGTCAGTCCAATGCCTAAACTATAACGGTTTTCAGATGAAAAATGTTGTGCACCTCTTCAACTTAAAAAAGAAAAAAGAAAAAAAGTTAAAATAAACACGTCACGCTGATTTCTCTTTCTTAATTCCATTCAATCCAATGCAGTTTCTAAATTCATCAAATTTTATGTACTAAGTATATCATTAAAGTTCGAAAATGAGTAAGTTTCCTCCTATAGTTGACTTCAATAGAAGACAATATAAGAGAGATGCTACATGTAGAGGCAAATTTATAGGATGTCAAATGGCAGGGTTTCATTGGCTTTTGTACTAAAAAAATAGATTTAAAACAGCCAATTAAATCCCACCATGTCATCATATGTGAAGCTTTCTGGCATTGCTATCTTGTATAAATAGTTTTACTCAATAAATAGTGGAATTGGAATATGCTGAATAAAGATTAATCTATTTGTACAAGGGGGTTTACACTCCCTTCACATGAGGGGAGGGCCAACAATTAATAAAATAATCGTACCCCCCTATTGTGAGGGGGGTAGGTGGGTCTGGGTACGTCTAGCAAAACATTTAGAACGCTAACTATTATAGAAATATAGGCAGACAATATTGCCGGCAAGGATCGGTATAATATAGAGATTTGTGTAGTACAGATTGTTAAAAAAAGTACAAATTTTGCTAGTTTTTATATATACACTTCTCATTTTGTCTACAAAGTTACAAACCCTGGGTATTAAAAAAAAAAAAAAAACCCTAGAAACCCTAAAAACCATGGACCATATGCCTGGTATGGAAGGAATGGAACCACCATCCCACACAGACCATGAAATGCCAATCTATGTTGCTCGGACTCTCCAAAAATGGAGAAGTATTCGTGTTGACACAACACGATACGGATATTGACACGGGATATGGGTCGGATACTTGGTTGTGCACTTGGATACGGCAGCAGAGAAGACGGTGTGGAGAAGACAGTGGACGACGACAACAAACCCATTTATTTCGAGTCTTGTGGTAGTATTTTGTAGAAATTTATGGAGGGTTACGGAATAAAGGAGAAGAAAATGGCCAATAGGAGCTTGGCGACATATATTTTGCAGAAAGAAGACGAAGAAGATGGAGAAGACGGAAGGTTCTATTTGGGTGTTAAATGGGCTTTTCTCAAGCCCAATGAATAAGTTAGGTTTAGTGGGTGTTAAATGGGATTTTTAATAAGTTAATTATTAAGGAGATTAAGTTGTTTCAGAAATCAAAAATTTGTACTACTAAAATTTGGAAATTGTCTCTGCCAAATTTTATAATTTATTGTAAGTGATGTGAGATTGTTTTATTTAAGATAAGATTAATTTAATATTTAATTCTAAATTTGTTTGATTCAATAGTTCAAGTTAAACTTATCCATTTTGAGTGATTTAAATGTTAGAAAGTTTAAAAGGCATTCACGATAAATACATTACAGACAAAGTATAAATGCTGAAAGTCGTCTTTATATGAATTATGGAATAACTCAATCTAAATTATTTAATACGTAAAATGTATACATGTAGACTATATTTATTTTATACATATATGGAAAAAAAGAGACATGTTTACATATATTTTAATATATTGAAATTCGTTTTATAGAAGATGGGATTTGTCTTTACATAAAATAAAAATATTAGTTTTTATATTTGTCTCTATAGACATATATACATTATTAAAAAGTGACATGACATATCATTATCAAGTAGACATCCTTAATTGTTCATATTTTTCTCTATAACGGATAAAAATATTAATTTATGAATCTACAAAAAAAAAAAAAAAAATGCAAGACGTGTCCCCGTATCCTTATCCAAAATTCGGATCTTTTTTAACAGTATCCCCATATCTTTATTTTTAAAATGAGAATGATCCGACTCCTGAAAATGACCCATATCCGACACCCTGCATTCGAGTCCGAGCAACATAGATGCCAATGATGCATATGGCCTTCTTCTGGATCAAAAATGCTGAAATCCTCTTCTCCGGCTGGCCCGATTGATGTACCAGATGTATGCATTGGCCTTAATATTCATATTTGTGTTGTGTATAATTGTGGAGTGACTTTCTCATTGCAAAAGGATCAAAAAGAGTAGCAGCAATGTTTCTGCTGGTCTGATTCAGACATCAATTTATGGTTCAAGGATAGGGCTGGCTTATATGGTAATGCTTGCTGTTATGTCATTCAATGTTGGGACTTTTATTGTGGCTATTTGTGGGCATACTCTTGGATTCTTTCTTTTTCGGAGTAGGGTTTTCAAGAAAAGTGATTATTCTGATCTTCCTCCTCAAAGTTGTTGATAATAAATTAAGGGCTGCGTTCTGTATCCAGTGTATTAGTTGAGTAAGATTTGTATTGTAATAATCAATTCTTCTATATTGTCCAAGCATGTTTGGCACGCTTGATTAGATTATATTTAACTCGAGAACTAATAAGTTTTGTCAAGTGTCTTGTCATACCATGTGATATTTTTCGTCACATGTATTGCCATGACACATTGCTAGATATTAATTTGGGACGACAGATGTGAATTGATGATAAATTAAAAGGGGTATTTTAATTTATCAATTTTGATTAGATCAAAATAATAATTCACGTCGTTAGATATCGTGATCGAGAACCTGATGAGTCACACATAAAAGGAGAACCAGAAAAATGAGATTTACCAATTAATTAATTAACAAATGTTGGATAATTAATTAATTAGGTTGCTTATTAATATACCCGAATTAATTAATTGGGTTAATTAATTCATGGACCGGATTTAATTAATTTGATTAATTAAATATTAGACCGGGTTAAGTTTAAGAGATGGGTCAAGCTTATTTGGACTTATATTAATAGGTTGCTAGGTTTTGAAAACTGTATAAGAAAAAAACTCATTATTCTTGCTAGTACCCAAAAAAAAAAAAAAAAAAATCATAGTCGCTATTCTTGTTCTCTGTGTGGATCACTATTGGAGGCTGGAAAATTGGATAACTTGAATTGCAGATCGTGATCATTCTAGTTCAAGCAAAGCAAAGGAGCTTGTGGAATTCATCAAATGTATAATTTCTATCACTGTTTCTATCTAAATACAAAGAAGATTTTTGGTGCAAATTGAAAATTGTTTTAATTTCGCTGTGCATGATTAAGTAAATTTTCAATAGTGGTATTAGAGCCAACTCTGTGTTTGTTAGAAACTATTTTACATATTTGAACAATCAAAAGCTATCGCTATTTTGACAGCATCGAGCCCTTGCCGCCGACTGAGGAACCGGCAGAGCTAAGGAGAAAGATTTTTAGGGTTTCTTCCGGGTGGATTCCTACAATTTTTGAAATTTTGGGGACCCGTCCGCAATAATGGAATAAGGGGTCAATTTGCAATTTTTAAATGGAGGGTCTTTTGTGCAATTTTTTGAAATTGAAGGGTTTGCTTTTAATTTTAAACTTGGGTCAATTTGAATTTTTCAAAAGGATTTTTGAATTTAAATATTAAAATGGGTTTAAATCTGATTTTCAAATGTGTGACCTAAAATTTCAATTTTGATCCGTTTAAAATTTTAATTAATGATGACTTTTATATTTTCGTCAAAATTGAATTTTAATTTAAATATTAAACTTTGACCCTAAATTGAACTCTATTTTGTTTGGAAATTTTATCCTAAATTAAAATGTTAATTCAATTAAATTAGAGTTGGACTCTAATATAATATTTAATTAAATTATCCACCCTAATATATTCTTGAAATTAGAGTTGGATTCTAATTTGACATTTAATTAAAATTTGATTTTAATTAAATTGTCTCACCTTAGAATTTTTCTTGAAACTAGAGCTGGACTATAATTTGTTATTTAAATAAAATTTGATTTTAATTAAAAAGTTAGCCTCAATATCTTGGAA
Source organism: Fraxinus excelsior (assembly GCA_019097785.1). Taxonomy (NCBI): domain Eukaryota; kingdom Viridiplantae; phylum Streptophyta; class Magnoliopsida; order Lamiales; family Oleaceae; genus Fraxinus; species Fraxinus excelsior. The sequence goes on from CM032643.1 coordinate 16,306,824, forward strand.
TTAGAGTTTGACTCTAATTTTTGTATTTAATTCAAATTTGATTTTAATTAAAATTCAACTGCCTTAAGTCTTGATATTAGAGTTGAATTCTAATTTGATATCTAAGTAGAATTTAATTTTAAATAAATTGTCTCGCCTGAAACTTTGAAATTAGAGTTGGACTCTAATTTGATATTTAATTAAATAGTTCCACCCTATAATTGTAAAATTATAGTTGTACTCTAATTTGATATTTAATTGAAATTTGATTTTAAATAAATAAGCCTGCAAATTAAATTAATTAATTATTTATTTAATTGTTCAGATCCAATTTGTGTAAATTAATTTAGACAACTTTAATTTCTCTAAACCTGAAACATGTTTGCATATAATATTAGATATTATATAAGAAAACATTTATGTGATGATTGTTTTATTAGTGGATAATTATGGACCCGACCATTTGGATGTGTTAAATGGTTAGTTTTATTTATTGTTTTATGGGGCTGCGACCTCTTATTAATTTTGGATCTGCGAGTTTGTTGTAATTTTATGGGCCTGTGTGTCCAATTATTTAGGCATGTGTGATGATACATGTTGTAGCTAGACTAATTGGAGAAACAAGAAGAGAAGGAGACCATAGAGATGGAGCATTGTATAATTAAATGTTATGTCCTAGGAACTAACAACTAGTCTTCATTATGGCTCAGGAAGACTAGATAGTATAAGTCCATAATCGTCCACATTATTATAAGTATGTTTATTTGCATGTTAGATGTATAATAAAATATATATAATTATTACGATGAGACCTCTGCATGCGAAACCCCTCTTTAAAATATTAATTCATATTTATATTCGTCTTCCATCATTATAATGAAAAATGAGAGTCCTAAATTGATATCAACTTATTGAGTACACTCAAAACTGGTCTATTAGGGATATGTTTGACACTATAAAATATTATATATTTCTCAATGATGGGTTTTACTTAACTAAAATTTATCTTTTGTTGAGTACACTCAATGGGGCATACTGATGCCAAAATCAAACCAAATTTTCTTGATTAGTATCGCAATCTGAGAATTGTTTTCAAGCATGAAAATTGATTAAGTCCTTGAGTAGTCCTTTCCAAAGACATTTGTTGATGACTCGACAAAAGAAGATGTGACTATTATAATAAACACAGTGATGATAATAGTATTGCAACATGTGTGATGCTTGGAATATGTCACCTGAGTTACAAAAGCAATATAAGAGTATAGATGCTAACACATAATTTTTCATCTCAAAATGTTGAATGATAAACAATTACGTATGGAAAGATATGAGATTTCCTAACAACTATACCAGTGCATAATAGTAGAAAAATCTTTAGACAGTGCTCATGTACTGAAGATGTTGACTACATTGAGAAGTTGTCTTAATTGAGTTCAGTTATGAACAATGAACAAAGTATGAATTGGTTTTGCAATCTTTGTTGGAGAGTTATTCATAACTAATTATAAATTTAACATGAATAATTTGAATGCATACTTAATGCGTTGCTGAACATGCTTAAACTGTTAAGCCCAATATCTGTGTTTGTAGTGGACAAATCTTAGTTATAAATTTCTCTAGGGAAGTATAAAGGATGCGTTAGGAAAGCAACCAAGATGGCCAAGATAGTGAAAGCAAATAAGGACAATGCCAAATATATTGACCCTTATTATCATTTTGGAATGATAGGTCATTGAAAATGAAATTGCAAGACTTATATCTACTTCATTAGTTTCATGGGTATTAGATACTAGATATGAATCTCATATTTGTATAAATATATAGAAACTAAATAAAAGTAGATCACTGCTTAAGGGAGAAGTTTACATATACGTTGAAAATAAGCAAAGGTTGATGTATTGCCTATAAGAGCATATTTCTTGCCATTGCCTTTAGACTTTGTATTAGAATTAGAGAAATGTTATTTTGTACCTACCATTTCCAGATCATTAAATAAATTTCATATTTGGACATGAATCATTTTAATGTTAAAGATAATCGTTGTTCCTTCTATCTTGATAAGATCTTAATAGTTATGGTAAATTAAAAAAATAACGTTTATATTCTAAATATTGAGTATTTTATAATGAGTATAGAAATTGAAAGTCATAAAAATGATAATCTGAATAATATCGATATATGGCATTGAAAATTTTGTCACATAAATGAGAATGCAATTCCAAACTTACATAGAGATGTATATTTGGGTCAAATAATTTTGAATCATTTGGCAAATGTGAAACGTGCCTGTGAGGCACATTACCAAATTTCCTTTTACTTGAAAAGAAAAAAGATCTGCATAATTAATGGATCTAATACATAGTGATGTATGGACCCATATCAATTAATGCTAGATGAAGTTTCTTTTATCTCATCAAATTAACTGATGACAATTTCAGAAATCATCATGTATATTTGATGAAATTCAAGCATGAAACTTTTGAAATGTTCGAGAGATTCAAGCTAGAAATAGAGAAATAAATATGTAAACGTATTCTCACAGTAAGATCTGATCAATGTAGAGAATATCTAAAAAGTAGAATTTTAGATTAATTAAAAGAGAATGTGATTCTCTCGCAGTGGATTCTTCCACATACACTGCAACATAATAGTGTATATGAAATGAGGAATCGTACACTATTAGATATAGTGCAACTATGAACAAGCCATGCAAATATTCCAAGAATTGTTTTGAGGTCATGCACTGATTGCCACGTGCTACACACTAAGTGTGTCCCATCTAAATCGGTTGACAAAACTCCATACGAGTTATTGAAAGGCAGAATGTCCAACTTATCTCATATGAAAGTTTGGGCTGTGACGCTTATGTGAAGCGCACTGAATTGGATAAGTTTGAGACTAAATCCGATAAAATATATATTTGTGGGATATCCAAAAAACAATTGGATATCAATTCTATAATACTGTTAAGAAGAAGGTGTTCATCTCAAAACATGTCATATTCCTAGAGAAAACACTTATTCTAGAAGAGGACAGTGGGAGTAGAATAAATCTTGAAGGAGCTCAAGAATTCACAAATATAGTTGACCAAGTAGATGAACCTAAGTCTAATCCCAAACTTGCTGAAGGACATACTCTTGATCAGGAAGTGGAGGCTCTTGAGGACATGTCAGCTTCGTGTAAATCTTGTAAGATCATTCAACCTTTTAGAAGGTAAGAATCCATGATTACTAATCATGCATTATTAATTGAGGATGATGAACTTACTAATTATTCATAAGCAAAGTCAAGTGTTGACTTACTAAGATGGCAGAAAGCTATGAAATCCAATGTGAACTTAATGTTGTAATCAAGGTTTGGACCCATATGTTGTAAATGAGTTTATAAGGAAAGTTCAATATGGATTGAAACAAGTATCTTGGAGTTGAAATATTCGATTTGATGTGAAAGTCAAAATGTTTGATTTTATAAAAAAATGAAGACAAATTGTGAGTTCACAAGAAGATAGTGGGAGTATTGTCGCATTCCTAATATTATATGTACGAGACATATTATAGGAAACGACGTCTCTATATTTCAATAGTTAAAATTATGGTTGCCAAATAATTTCTCTGTGATAGATATGGGAAAAACAAGTTAATCTATAAAGATAGATCTAAAAGATTGTTCAACTCATCCCAATCTATATAGATAAAATCTTGAGAAGATTTTATATGGAAAAAATGAACTAAGAGTTCATGGATACACTGATGCTAATTTCTAGTCAAACTAGAATGAAAGCATATCTCAATTAAGATATTGGTTTACTCTTAAGCCGTGTGTTGGGAAGGGTTCCAAATTGAATATAACCGTTGATTAAATAATAGAAGTCTCATACAATATTGCTTTAGAAAGCAACAAAAGCTTGTGGTCTAGACCAGGAAGTTCATTAATGAACTTGGAGTAGTTCCTAATATTGTTGATCACATGTTTCTACATTGTGATAATAATGGAGTCATTGTGCAAGCGAAGGAACTAATGTCACATCAACGATCCAAACATGTGTTTAGGCGATATTACCTCATTGGAAAGATAATACAATGAAATGCGTAAAGAAAGAACATATTTCCCAAATTATTAAATTCCAAATCCACTAACAAAGAATTGTCGTTAGGGTTGTCAATGGATTGATTTTGATCCGAATTCGATCCGAATCCGACAAAATTAATGGGAGATGAATTTAGGGTCTCAGTTCGATACCCGATCAAGATATGAATCCGATAATCCGTTAACTAAATGGATCAAATATGGATATAGGTCAATCCGATCCGATAACAATCCAATTCGATTTGTTATAAATAATTGAGTCGGTAAAATATTTTTATGGTATATTATTTGTCACTAAAATAAATAAATTTAGAATAAAAACGTAATCAAATTCAAAACATAAAAAAAGTTGAAGAATTTATAATTATTAAATATGTTTAAGAATTGAAAATTTTGAAAAAAAAAAGTTGATTTCAACCAATGTTTTAAAAATCGAACCGGGCATCGACTTGGAAAAGGAAAAGGGTCAAGGGTCAAAAGGTCGAACTGTGGTCGAATCGGTATCGAAATGATTGTCGAATTGAATAAATAACTATACACTTAAATGTAAAAAATTATAAAAACAATGGAATTTTTTAATTTTAGTTTACTAATTTAAAGTAAATAAATATCTATATTTTTCTTAATTAAATTTAATATTTAATTTATTTTACAACTTCAAAAACTAATAATTAATATGTAACAAATAATTTGATTTGTTAATGGAAATAATAAAATAAAATATTTATATTTAGAATTGAATTTGAATTTTAACTTATTCCACTTCGAATGTCAATAGAAAATTAGAAGACGATCTCTCATTTAAAAAAGGAACATCATGATGGTAGAAGTCACAATTGGACTTGCTAGTAAAAATATGTGGACATCAAGTTAATTCAAAATTTTGTGAAGAATATAAAATCATTGTATTTGGAGTTTTTCGATTTACGGTTAGCCGGTCGGTTTGACAATTTATTTGACGATTTTCAATTTTCATTTAATGTATGATGATTTGATTCTAACATTGATTTTTCCCTAATTTTTATTAATTCCGGATCAGATTATCGGATCGGATATCCAATAACATCGCCAATCGGATATGAAGTTAACAATCAAATATCTGTTGGATTATCGGATCAGATAATTTTCTTATCAGATCAGATCAAATATATGCAGATCCGATCCATATTCGATCCATTTATAGCCCCAATTGTCGTAGCATAAACATGATCGTCATATAGACTCTTATCTTATAAGATACATAAGTGATTGGATCTAATGTAAGTGTGAGTTTGTAAGTGTTATGCCCTAAGTCCAATTAACTTTGAACATAAACACTTTCAATATATATATAATCAATGCATATTTATGGCAATATCTATTATTTAATTGAATTAATATTCTAATAAATTAAATAATAGAATCCATAGATTTAAGTCTTTGCAATTTGCTATTCACAAAGAGTTGTGATTGTGAGATACAAATTACATATGATTGAATATTAAATTATCCGTGATCGTAAGTAATAATAAGATACGAATATCATTATTACAAATAGATCATCACATGTGATATTTCTTACTTGTGAAGTAAATAGCTGATCTCACAAGTTAAAGTGTGGTGATACTTGAATGAATACGTGGATGCTTTGTTATAGAACAAAACCTTGGAGACTTGTTGGGAGATTCCATATTGATAACTATTCGATTGTCAGTGGTTAATCTCTAACGTTTTGTAGTGGAATTGCTAATTTGACTTGAGATCATCATAGTGTCTTATATGGTGACATTCATACTTTGTGATGTTGGATGTTGCTCTGCCATGGGTTGCTAATACAACATCGTTCGGATATGGTGAGAATTATATGAAAGTTGTGAATGATCAATAGATGATTCATCACTCTTAAATAATAAGAGATTATGATCTACATTTTATCCAGTGAAGTTGATAATGAAATCCTTGGCCAAGGTGAACTCATAAGTCGAAAATGAGTTTTTGACTTACATTGACTTAACAGTGGGATAAAAGATATGATCGATAATTGAGATCGACACATATTCATATCTCGTAATTGATTGGATCATATTAACGCAAGAATTATAGTTTCATAATAAATGAACAAATTTGAATTTGTCATACCACGTGACATTTTATGTAACATGTATTGCCCTGGCACATTGTTAGATGTCAATCTAGGATGATTGATGTGAATTGATGATAAACTAAAAGTGATATTTTAATTTATCAATTTTGATTAGATCAAAATAATAATTCACGTCGTTAGATATCGTGATCGAGAACCTGATGGGTCACACAGAAAATGAGAATCGGAAGAATGAGACTTACCAATTAATTAATTGACAAGTGTTGGATAATTAATTAATTGAGTTGCTTATTAATATGCCCAAATTAATTAATTAATTTGATTAATTAAATATTGGACCAGGTTAAATTTAAGAGACGAGCTAAACTTATTTGAACTTATAATAATAGGCTGTTAGGGTTTGAAAGCTATATGAGAAAAAAATTCATTATTCTTGCTAGTAAAAGAAAAGAAAATCATATTTGTCGTTCTTGTTCTATGTGTGGATCAATATTGGAGGCTGGACAATTGGACAATTTGAATTGAAGATCGTGATCATTCGAGTTCAAGAAAAGTAAAGGAGCATGTGGAATTCATCAAATGTATAATTCATATCACAATTTCTATCTATTTAAAAAGCAGATCCTTGGTGGGAATTGAAAATTGTTTTAATTCCGTAATGCATGATTAAGTGAATTCCCAACAATTTCAATATCCAGCATTCCGAATTCTTGTATCTTCTCTTTTCTCCAATTTCACATTGTCTCATCTAATCTAACCTGTTAAAATAAATTTTGTCTAATCAGTCACGAAAAATGATAGTAGCTTTAAAGTATTCAAGTGGTTAATATGACATTAAAAAGTCGAGTGATCAGTTCTTACACTGAATTGTACACACTTTAGAGTGTGACAGGGTCATATCATATTTTCCAAATGAGGTATAACCTTGTTTGAGCCTATTTTTGGGGAAATGTGTTTTGAAATAACAATTATTTTTTTGAGAATTTGTAGTTAAAAAATAGAAAAAAAATTGGAATTTGCACGTAAAATTATTTTATGAAGGAATGTATCGTTCAAAATGAGCTTTGAAAAAACCGAGGATCAAATAGGGGTATAATATTGTAAGCACTACAAATTAAGCCCCTACTCGGTAGGGATTAAAACCAATATTTTAATGGGTAACTTCCATAATACCCCTAAAATTAGGGATCCTTTGAAAAATCATATGAAAAGTGTTTTGGGAGTAAAAAAAAAAAAGTGTAAAGTGAAACTTTTAATTAGAAAGTGACTCACAATGTCACTTTTTCATGGTGAAAGTTTAATTCAAATTTAACACAATACAAAATAAATTAACATCTAGAAGAAATTCTTAAAAGCAAATTGGAAGCTTAGCCAAAGATTTATTATTCTATCAGAAATTGATTGTGTAACATTTTAATTAAAAAGTGGCACAACGTGCTATCTCACTTTTTAATGAAAAGCTTACAAACCATGTAACTTGACTTTTCTCGATAAAATCTTTGACAAAAAGAATTTTATCCTAGACTTAATTGTTTGAATACTCACTGAACTTTAACGTAGTCACGACTTACTCACTGAACTTTAAATGTCGTCTCAATGGTCACTACACTTTCGGTCGTTTCACCACATCCACCACTCACCAAATTCCGTTACCATCGAGGCAGACGTGGCAGACGGAAAACACACGTGGAAGGTGACGGCCGTTTAAAAATGACAACTCAACGAAAACATTGTTTCATTACTCATCCAACTTACCTTATGTCACGGTTTACTCATCGAACTTCAAAATGCTTTACAATGGTCACTCATCTTTGAAATTGAAATGTTGCACTCTACTCATCATCCGCATATTTTGTTCCCTTCATTCCTAATGTTCGCACAAAAAAATTCCACGTGGTAAGTTACAAATGTTAAAAAAAAAAAATTGCAACTCAACTGTTTTTTGATAATTTTTTTTAAAAATTTTATTTTTTTGGTTCTTTTTTTATACGTTTCTTTCCGGTTCACTTAGCAAACATGACAACTTTGTTGAATATTTTTAATATTTATAACTTGCCACGTGGAATTTTTTGTACCACATTCATTGTCAACTGCTAATCTCAAAGTGGAGGAGAAGAAAGCCATTTTGGTCACAGAAGCACTGAAATTGCCCAAATTTAAACTCTCAATCTGCCAATAATAACAAATGAGTTTATGCGAGGAACACAAATATTAGCATACTCATGTGGTAAGTAAAAATTACACTTATCAGTGTCCATTTTGAAATTATTGAAAACGTGTTCTTTTTGCCATTTTTAAAAATTGTTTTGAAAAATAAAAAATCCCAAAATGCATTTACTTTCTTCGCACAAAAAATTCCACGTGGTAAGTTATAAATGTTAAAAATATTCAACAAAGTTGTCATGTTTGCTAAGTGAACCGGAAAGAAACGTATAAAAAAATATTTTAAAAAAATATTATCAAAAAACTGTTGAGTTGCAATTTTTTTTTAAAAATATTTGTAACTTACCACGTAGAGTTTTTTTGTGTGAACATTAGGAATAAAGGAAACAAAATATGCGGAT